>JAADWT010000641.1:0-16723 GCA_023336285.1 Pythium grandisporangium
AGGGGAGGAGGAGCGACCGCAAGAAGAGCAGGAATAATCATCCTGCGGTACCCTGCATGGTCTCGTATTAGTCGTGGCTGGGATGTGATGTGGTCGACACCACGAACGCAGTCGTTTGGATGAGTTGGCGGCCAGAGGCGTTAAAGTGTTCGAAGAAACCGGAGGAGGGGGGCTCCCTCTCCTCGTGGACGTTTTCGTTGAAGTCCTGGTCATTTTACCCCCACATGCAAAGAACTCCCGTCGTGATTACGAATTTACGGAATATCTCAGCATAGTCCGAAAACGAGTGAAAAGTGATATCTTTTCGCGATGGGTGTGGTCCATTTCATACGTCGAGAAGGGCCATCGCTGGGGATGTGATACGCTGGAGTTAGATTATTGACTGTGCGATGGAAACCCAGGTCTCAGCAACACAACACGTAATTACTTACTACAGAACTTACTGTACAGTATTATTTTCCTTTCTCCCAGATCGGTCCAACAGCGAGGAGTTTTGGATGACCGAAAACTTAATCCAGTTTTGTAATATCAGTCGAGAACACATGAATAACGTGCGCAAATGGATGGGTGGGGTAACGACACCTAGGCGAATAAGGAAGGAGGATTCGAAATGGGAAGGTTGCCACGGGCTGTGTAGGACGGGTTTCCGATGCATTTATCGCACACGCAAATCCAGGACCTGTAAGCATCCGAAGTAAATCTGGATCAGTCGGAAGATGATAAAAGCTCGTTGGCTCCTGGAACAAAGTTGTCAATTCCAGATCATGGCTATTATCTATCGGCTATACTGGCGTAGTAGCTAAATCGTCGTCGAAAATACTCTAATTTTACAGATACACCCTCGAAATCGAAAGCAACATCACCAAAACAAAAATCAAAATCAAAACCAAAAACAAAATCAAAATCAAAATCAAAATCAAAATCAAAATCAAAATCAAAACCAAACTATTATAGTCCCAATTCCGTCGTATCGATAATCTGTCCAGCCTTCCTGGCACCCGCACGTGTGTAGTATGCCGGGCCTTGGCCTTCTTCTTCTTCGTATGTCTTGTTCGTCTCCTTCTGCTTTGCTCACATTAAAAGCCCTTGCTTACTCCAGCTTGGGCTCCGTGGGCGCCGCCGGCTGCTGCACACGGTCACGGATCATGCCCCAGGGCGCCATGGTCACAAGCTCCTCGGCCGCCGTCGGGTGGATGGCCA
Organism: Pythium grandisporangium; assembly: GCA_023336285.1. Taxonomy (NCBI): domain Eukaryota; phylum Oomycota; class Peronosporomycetes; order Pythiales; family Pythiaceae; genus Pythium; species Pythium grandisporangium. Next base: position 1,201 of record JAADWT010000641.1, read on the forward strand.
CAATGTTATCAAAGTCAGCCTTGGTGGCCTTCATCTTGATAGCCACACCAAAGCCCTGCAGCATCTCATCCGCGCCCTCACCAGCCACGTGCAGCCCCACCACGACCTCTGTGGGGCCCACGCACACGAGCTTCATGGCCGTCTTCCCCTTCCGCTCGGGCTCCGCCATGGCGTGCAGCAAATTCACAAACGTACTCGTGTACACCTTGACCTGGTCGGCCCCAAACTTGGCCAACGCCTCGGGTTCCGTGTACCCAATCGTGCCCAATGGCGGGTGGCTAAACACAACCGTTGGGATCTGATGGTAATGCAGACACGCATCCGGTTCATTCCCGAACAGACGGTCCGCCAGCCGACGACCCGCAGCGATGGCCACGGGCGTGAGCTCCCAGCCCGTGGTGGTGGCGTCCCCCAGAGCGTAGACCCCAGCCACGGACGTGTTCTCCTGGGCGTCCACCTTGATGAATCCACCGGGGCCCGAGAGCTCCACCCCGACGTCCTCAAGGCCGAGCCCTGTGGTGCGTGGCTTGCGCCCAATCGCAAACAACACCTGGTCAAAGCCCGGGAACTGCTGGCCGGCCACACCATCCACTGTGGCCGTGATCGTGAGCGTCCCCGTGGCTTCGTCACGGTCAATGCGTTCAATGCCGCTGCGACGCACAAACTGGACCCCACTCTTCTCCATCTCCGTGTTCACGAGGTCCCGCACGAGTGGGTCAAACGCGCGCAATACCTGGTCGTAGCGGCAAAACAGGGTCGTGTCCGTGGCCAGTGTGTGGAAGACACCGGCAATCTCCACGGCGATGTACCCGGCGCCAACCACGGCTACCTTCTTGGGCTGTGTCTCGAGCTTGAAAAAATCGTCACTGTCAATAGCGAGCTCAATGCCCGGGATGTTGGCGGGCATGGCCGGCACCCCACCCACGGCCACCAGCACGTGCTTGCCCGTGAACTCCCCCACGCCCTCGACGGCCACACGGTCCGCGGCCACAAGCGTGGCCACCCCCGTGACCAGGTCGATCTTGGCGTTGCCCACGTTGCGCTCGTAGATGCCGTTGAGGCGCGCAATGTAGGCGTCACGCTTGGTCTTCATGGCCGTCCAGTCAAAGTCGCCAAACGCAAAACTGTTGGCGTTGGCGTTGTTGGTGTTGGCGTGGATGAGGTAGTCGGCGTTGCGCGCGCGGTGTTCAACGTGCTGGGCGGCGTTGAACATGATCTTCTTGGGCACGCAGCCAAAGTTGACGCAGGTGCCGCCGAGCCCCATGCCGTCGTGCGCGCGGCCGCGTTCGATCAAGAGCACGCGCGCGCCGTACGTGGCCGCACGCCGCGCCGACGCCATGCCGCCGCTGCCGCCGCCGATCACCACGTAGTCGTACGTCGTGTCCGTGCTCATGGTTGCTGCAGGTAAACTGTTGGTTTTGTTGGTAAGTGTTGGTGTTGGCGGTGGGCGATGAACCTGTTGGAAGGCAAATCGAAATCTGGCGCAGGGAGGGGGGAGTTTTGTTTTGTACGAGTTGCTTCCACTTGGTGTTTTTGTTGGCGTTGAAAAGATCTGTCCAAAATGGCCGCCACCCTGTCAGGATGTGGGGAAGAGCCTCGTCGAATCTGGCGAGCGCTGAGATTGGTGGAAATAGAAGTTGGTGGCAAGCAATTGGATGGAATTAGGCTCCAGCGGTTGATGCATCTTGTCCTTGGAATACGGGCTGGCATGGGACATGGGATGACGGCAACATCCCCCCCTCACAAGGAGACACGGTGATTGGTCAAAACCTGCGACCGCAGGAGTCCCGCCGGATAATCAAGAAACGGCCACATGACTCCAAACGTGCGTGTTAACTAACCCATAACGTAGCACGCTATCAAACCCCCCAACCTGCTTCACTGGCAGGGGCTAGTATATGGGTAGCATTCTCATTTCCAAACAAGCGCGTGCCATTAGCAAATCCGAGAAGTCCAGCCCCACGACGAGCTCCTCGGCTCCGCTTCATCGGCATCTCCCTCGTCGCTGTCGCCACCGCATTGCCTCCCCTTCCTCCCCATCATGAGGGACGTGACGGTGTTCAAGCTGGTCTCGATCGTCTGCATCTGGCTCGTGGGCATCACGGGCGGACTACTGCCGTCGCTCGTAGCGCGGTATCAAGAGGAACAACTACACCAGCAGAAGCGGCACAAGCGCCAGGGCCAGGGCCACTCGCCGCTCACGCAGCACATCCTCAGTGTGCTGAACGCGTTCTCTGGCGGTGTGTTCCTGGCCGGCGGCTTCTTCCACCTGCTCCATGATGCCATTGAGAACCCGGCGCTGCAGCGCTGGTCGTCCATGGACAACGAGAAGTATGCGTTCCCGTATGCCGAGATGTTTTGCACCATGGGGTTTCTTGGGCTCTTACTGCTGGAGCAGGCGGCGCACGCGCGGATGGCGGCGCCAGGCGAGGACGCGCCGGTGCATGACGATTCGCTGGCGCATGATGACAGCGACACCGTCACGGAGGACTACGTGGAAGACGTGGACGACGACGATGACGACCAGTTCCTCGCCAATGCGGAAGCTCAGGGGCTCACGGGGGCCTCCTCCTCGGCCTACCAGCAGTCCCGGGTTAAAGCCAAGGCGTCACCACGCCAGCACAGCCATACCCACAGCCACGGGCACTCGCACATGGTGGGCGGTGGGCAATCGCCCGCCGTCGCGCTCGTGCTCTTCGTGGCGCTGTCGTTCCACTCCGTCCTGGAAGGCCTGGGCATTGGCGCGCAAAGCGCCTCCGCGTGGGGCGTGTTCCTGGCCATCGTGCTGCACAAGGGGCTCGCCGCCTTTGCCTTGGGCTCGGGCATGGTGCAAAGCGCATTACCGCGTCGTCATGTCGTGCTGTACATGGTGCTGTTCTCGTTCATGAGCATTTTCGGCATCCTCGCTGGCTGGGTCATCGCCGCCGACGAGTCGGAAGACTCGGCCGCCGCGGGGATTTGCGTCGCGCTGGCCTCGGGCACGTTCATCTACGTGGCTGTGATGGAGGTCATCCCCCAGGAGTTCCCTCGGCATGCGCCGAGCGCTGGGAATGGAACGGCTCGTAGTGCGGCCCTGGCGGCGCGTCAGCAACGGCAGAAGACGGTCGCGCTCTGCCTCGGGTACGCGCTCTTTGGCATGCTCGCCAAGTGGTCCTGAAGGAGGAGAGCAAGGTATCGTCCTGAAGGAGGAGAAGAAGGTATCGTCCATTGGTACGTAGTCGGTAGTCGTCAGCGACGTTAGTAGGAATCCGTCGTCTACTACTGTAGTTCGACAGCTGTGACGTTCGTACATGTGAATGTAACCCATCCACCCATGCATGCAGCAGTGGAGGAGGTGTGTGTGACGGGGGGGAAGATGCCATGTGATGAAGGGGTGGGGTGGGTTGAATGTTGAGTATATACTATTTCTTGATCTGTGTGTGGGCATTTCTGCAGCCCCTCCTCAAAAAGCGCCTTCGCTCTCACTGTTACCTCAAGACAAACGAACACTCCCTCCGCAACGGACACGGCACTGCACTGCACGGCACCTCACCTCACCTCACGCCACAACAAGAAACAAAGGCGCAGCTCCTCTCTCTCTCTCTAGCCCCTTCTCCTCTCTCCTCTTCTCCTCCTCCGCTGCCCTGACCGACTATCGACTTGCTGGTCTCCTTCACCCTCCATCAATGTCCTGGGTGCGTTCCCATTCCTTTCATCTCGACGCCACGACGACGACACTCCTCCTCTCCTCTCCCCTTCCAATCACACACATTTCCTCTCCTCGCCGCATGTTTTAGACATCAATGCGCAGCTGGTGCACAGCCGCCGCCAGCGTCGCGTCCCCTTCGCCTCCGGCACTCGCGCCAGTCTCCACCTGCTCGACATTGCCCTGCTGTTGCTGCTGTTGCTCCTCCTCCTCCGCTGTCGTCTCCTCCTCACCATCATTCGACCCCGCTCCATTCGCTCCGTCCCCCAGCTCGCCCATCTGCGGGTGATGCGGGTGAGGCGCCATACCCTGCGCCGCGAATTGGCCCACACCATACTCCATCCCATAGTCACCACGCTGCTGCGGCTGATGCTGCTGGTGGTGCTGGTGATGGTGCACACGCTTGTGCTGCACCTTGAGTCGCTTGGAGCCAATCTGGAAGCCGTTCATGCTAGCGATCGCGGCATCAGCAGCCTCCGCGCTGTCATAGCTCACAAAGCCAAAGCCCTTGCTTTCCCCCGTAATCTTGTCCATATACACCTTGGCACTAATGACCGAGCCAAACGGTGCAAAGGCCGTAGCGAGGTCGGCATCCGTTAGGTCATGCGGCAAATGGTAGATAAACAGGTTGGCGCCCACGGGTCCTTCCAATTGACTCGAGGCACGAGCCGGCTTACTCACCGACGCACCAGCACCAGCCCCATTGCCACCATTCCCTCCACCCGTGGGGTCCATGCCATGCAGCACGGCAGCGGCCGCGGCCGCCGCGGAGCTGGGCGACCCGATCGTCGTGGTGGCCGTGGGCGACATCATCCCGCTGGTGCCCGGTACGACGTCAAAGCCCATGCCGTTCATACCGTTGAGTCCGCCGATGCCATGCGTGTTCATGCCGTACCCACCTTGTCCGGCAAACCCGTACGGGTTATAGTACATGAACGAATTGGTCGGACTCGCCGGGGCCGAGACAGTCACGTTCACACTCGTTTGTGCATCAAATGCCTGCATTTGTTGCATGTATTGCTGTTGCAATTGTTGCAATTGGGGGAACGGTAACCCAGCCACGGCCGCGGCCTGGGGCGGGGGCAAGGGCCAGTAGGCGGCCGCGGCCGCGGCCATATTGCGGGCCCGCTGCAGTCGTTGGCGTCTGCTATCAGCAAACTTGACCACGAGCGCCGAGGTGCCGCGCTCCATGGTGACGACGCCATTGACCTGCTGAATGGCGTCCAGCGCCGACTGGCGGTCCTTAAACTTGAGGAAGGCACAGCCCTTACTGATGCCCGTGGTGGGGTGGCGCAGGATGTAGACCTCCTCAATGGCGCCAAAGGGGGCGAAGACGGCGCGAATGGCCGACTCGTCGGCGGATTTCGGGATCATGCCGATGAAAAGCTTATGCTCCTGGGAGGCCCCCGCTTGGCCCTCGGCCGGTCGCACCTGAAGCGGATTGATGGACTGCATCCGGAAGGGAAATCCACCATTATCCAGAGGTATCCACCCAGAACCGGAAAAATCCAGAGACAGGAGGTGCAATGGGGAGAAAGCGTTAGCGGGGAAATAAAAGAAGAAGAATAAAAACGGAGGAGGGGGGGAGAGAGAGAGAGGAGGGGAAGTGGACGTACGTTGGGGAGGGTGACCTTGTTGTGCAGCTCCTCGATGGCCTTGTCGGCGGCATCACGCGCAAAGAACGAGGCAAAGGCACAGCCGCGGTGCGCGCCCGTGAGCTTGTCGCGGATGACCACGAGGTCCTCCAGCACGCCGTAGACCTCGAGCACGGGGCGTAGGTCGTCCTCGTCCATGGAGCGCGGCACCTGCCCGACAAACAGTTTGACGGGGCCGCCAAACTCGTTGGTGGTCGGTGCCTCCTCGTACATGGCTCCGCCCTGTGGCTGTTGGTGGTGCTGCTGCTCTTGCTGCTGCTGCTGAGGGGGATACGCAGCGTACCCCTGGGGAGGTTCGTGTGGATGGCTGGGGCCGTTGCCACCCATATATTCGCCTCCTACGTCGTTGTCAAAGTTGTCCATGCCCGTCGAGTGTATCTCACACTTTTTCTCTCACGCTCACTTGCTCTCCTTTCCGTACACACCAAATGCTACGCGACGCCAACCAGATACCCACACGGCAACGACGACGATACACACCAACAAAAGTGCGTGCCTGCAAGCTGGAGATACACACACACACGCGCACACGTGTAGCTTGCTTCCAGCGGTTAGACCCCTTTCTTGACGGACTGTCTCCTTGTTGTCACTGTCCCTGTCGCGGTTGCTGTCGCTGTCTCTCTGTCGCTGCTGCGCTTGAGGTCTCGTGAGTTTGGTGCGCTTTGCCACGCCGGGTACACTCACGGACACACGGTCACACACACGTACAACACACACACACAATACACACACGCACACGCACTCGTGCTGCTTGCCACACAAGTGTGTTGGTGTTTCTTGGCCGTTTGACGTTGCCTCTCCAGTTGACTGTTGGAGGTTATTTTTTGCCTCCGCTTCCCTCCCCCTGCACAGCTTGCCGCTGCTGCACTCTCTATCCATTCCCTCCCCCCTGATCTCCCTGATCCCCCCTCCTCCGCACCTTCCCTTCCCCCTTCCCCCTCTTCCCTCTTGTTTCCCTCACCGGGATAGCGGTCACACAATGCGCACATTCATTCAACATCCACTCGAACAATACCGATCCAACACCGGTATGTATTATTGCTACTTCAAGGACGTCTGTAAACCAGGTGGGTGCAACTTCATGCAATGTCAGCCGAATCTCGGTGGCGATAAAAGCCGATGATCTCTCTAAAAGACAGTGCCGTCGCTCTTGATCTGAATGGGCGGTCCACCGCCCGAACGCTTCTCCTTCGCGATGATGCGACCAGCCTTCCAACTGCCACCCTCCAGCATCTACCCCAGCAAAACAGAGCAGAAGAAAACATAGCAGGTGAGATCTCAAATCTGTGCCCAAGTATCCATCGCACATGGCACAATTCCAGAGGAGCAGGCAGCTAGGAAATGAAGAAACGCACTTTGACAAGAGGGAAGACGTCTGCCGTCAGGTTGAGGCGTTGAAGAATCACGGCGTGGATCTCATCCAGGAGCGCCACCGTCAGTGCACGCCACTCCACAATGACGTCCGAACTAGGGTCAAAGGCATCCGTGAGAATGTTGGCCTTCTTGGGGACCAACACGCCAAAGTCCACGAGTAAACCACCGTTGCGGTATTCCGGGAGTCCTGCAAGCGGGTTTTTTAAACGAATAAATACAGCGACAAGTTAGAAAATATTGTACTTCCGCAATCCACCCGAATACGACTTACCTGTCATCAACTTGAGTTCGGTGATTTTTAAGCCAGCTTCCTGTGAAAGGCAAGCATAGTGAGCAGCCATCCATGATCGCCCATCGACAGATTCCGTGCACTTTACCAACCTGGAGAGGTTCCATGAGTGAGTAAGTCGTCCACTGAGAAAGCTTGTGGAAGCTGACAAATTTTCCCGATTCCGGATGGTCCGGCAAATAGCTATGAACAATGCACATCATAAGAGGCCAGTCATGCACAGTTTAACAAAAAAAAAGAAGGAAACACGACCCACCCTACACGGCACATCCACAACTTACGGTAGCTCCCACACGTCCCCCATGTTCTTGCCATCGACCTGCGTACGGCTAGCCGGCCAGATTTCCTCGAGACCATACAAGACAACCTTCCACAAGGCAGTCACCGAAACTTCATTGGCAGCGTTCGCGTGCTTGAACAAGTAGTCCACGAGGTATCCTTCAAGGTGAACAACGGATATATACGTGGTTGGAGCGAGAAGTGGTAGAAAATCAGTTAGTCTTGCCGGGCTGCACGCGCATGGATCTTTGTCATGTGAATGCCCCTATTCAAACGTACCTAGACGAAAAGGCTTGCCTTCACCCGCACTGAAGAACTCTGGATGCGCTTTCATGCTCTTCCCCAATCGCTTTATCCAATCCAATCCACAACGTATCTGTCAGTCATCATCAAACTCCTCCGCCAACCTTTACACCCATCAGCATCGCTACCTTTAGCAGATCCGTCCGACCAGCGCAGCCCACGAGCGGGTTGCTCGCTTCATCCTAGTCAATGCAATAACATCACGCCGAAACGAGACAGAAACCCACCGTGAGCTCTCGAAATCACCAGCAATCCACTTGCATCAACACCATCTCTCTCGGCAACCACCAGCACCTACCACTTGGAAGCCCTTGGTGATGGCATCATCGGCCAGGTTGATCAGCGCCTCTGCATCCACCTGGTGCGGCTTGGCGACGGGATCCGACGAAAACGCGCCGTTCACAAACATGTGGAAGCTGGCAATACCCAGTCCTTCACTGCGCGTGTACACATTGTCCGTGCGCGGCTCCTTGAACGACCAGGAAGGACCAGCGCCCGCATCCAGGAGCACACTCGTGAGCGCTAGGTCGATCAGGCGCCGCGCCTTCTCCATGGCGTCGCAATCCCACGTCGCGGTCAGCTACCAGCCATCAACAACCGCGTTCACTGCCCGCAATTAGCAACAACAGCAATAACAATAACAACCGAGAGAGACCGCGCCGGTCACTGGGCTGAAACGCACCCGCGTGACACGCTCCGCGTCACCCGTCTCGAAGTGGCGCCAACGCGAGTGGAAGGGCACGCCGGCCTCGTTCCCCGAATACGACTCGCGGATCACCTGGATCACGTAGTCCGCCACGGCCGGGATCTTGTCCGTCGCCACGCGGAAGTTGGGCAGCGCCTCAGCGTCGCGCTGCGCCAGTTCGTAGACGCGGCGACTCGTGTCGCGCACGGAGCGCAGCGAGCGTAGGTACGCCACGCACGAGGACTCGTCCGCATTCGTCGTTGCCGCCATCTGGATGGGATTGATTTCTTCTTCTTCTTCTTCTTCTTGATCTGCTGCGGCGGCTGCTTCTGTGTTCGTGGTTGACCGGGGGTGAGCTTGAGATGGCCAATTGCGAACTGATGAGAAATGTGCCTGTGAATGTGACTGTGAATGCGAAAAGCAACAGCCAAATGGCCCCTGACGTGAATGCCGGAAAGCAAGAATGAGATCAGAACGATCGCGTTAAGTGCGAGCCCCGCCCTTCAAACTTCAAGAGACCGTCCTAAGTCCGGATCCGGGTGCACATGCGAACTTATGGATAATTTCGAGTGATGGTCTGTAGCCATCAGAGCGGTTGAAGCTGCGAAACCCCCACCCACGCACCCGCTTGGGTGCAGGCGCCATTGAGCTTCTTCCCAACCGCCACGAGGCCAACGACGACACCATCCTGGATATGGCGGCGCTGGCGCTGCATCTGTCATTCGACTCGGAGGTGGCCAGGTCCGGTACGAAGGGCGATGGTGTGGCCAGCTCCTCGCCGCTGGCGACGTTGTCGCCGCCCGTATCGCTGCGGTCCTCACGGTCCTCCTCCAGCTCGTCGCTGGATCGTATGATCGCCTCGTTCCGTGCGAGTGGGTCCTCGATGGGCGCCATGTCTGCGTCGGCAGCCAGAGTGAAGCCGCTACTATCACCGCCGAGAAGAAGCGCACGTGCTGGTGGCCGAGCAGGGGGTCAAGCGTCCAAGGTGAAGAGAGGCGACGTCAAGACTGAGAAGCTGGCCTTACGAGCGCCGTTGAGGCGTGACGAACTTACCAAACAAGCGTGTGAACGGGAAGACGTGGGTCGTCGAAGCAGAAAGGTGTGTGTAGATGATACCAAGGAGCCGTCGCCCATGCCACAACTGGTGCATGCGCCTCGAACCAAGCCATCGCAGTTGTTACGAGCGTCTGTCAAGTCTACCAAGGTGATGACCGAACGTAAGCCAGTCCAGCGACTTCGACAATGCCAAGTGGCTCCGAGGATATCCAACGGGATAAAAGGTGGCGGCCAAGGCTCTTCGTCGCAGTCGTCGGACGATGACGAGGACTCCATTGATCGACTAATCAACCAGGACCTGAAAAAGTTGAATTGTTTGGTGGCTAACGCTTCGCCTGGGTATAGTATACGGGGTGAAGGCGCCAAACGTTCGAAAATGGGAGAGCCTGAACCTGCGCGGCGACCCGGAGGAACGAACGGCGAGACGAGCGATGCGCTCCAGCGGCGCGCACGGTTTCGAGATGAGCCCGATGTAAGTGGAGATGGTGGGGTTGCTCGGTCTCCGAAAACTGTGTCATCAAGACGATCTTCCTTCCGTCTATTTCCAACCACACGGCATGCAATCGAAAAGGCTCGCGATGAAACACGATTGCCGAACAAAGCAATCACACCCAGGTATGAAGATGAAGACGCATTGCTGGAGGAGCTCAATACGCTCAAGTCCAAGTTGCAAATCGAGCAAGATACACAGCGCAAGAAAAATGACGCGAATGACAAAACAAACCTAAACTTGAGAAACACAAATACCAAGCACAAGGATAACCAAGAAGCCACCAAAGTGAGTGAGAGCATCAATGGCATGTCACTGCGTGATGTCGCCGACAAAATCGACAAAACTTTACTATTGGCTCTTCGTCCATTCCAGCAAATGGAAGCAAAAGAGATTGATGACCAGGAGATGGTGACAACTAAAGCATATGAAGAGCTTCTCGCAAACAAAACTGAGTTGCCAATCGCGGCAAAGGGGATTGTTAACTTGTTGGAGAAAGAGTTTGGAAATGAAACCCGACTACGTCAGGAGGAATCAGATGCTAAAGTGGCAGCCGACAAATTGGCAAAGGTTGAAGCTTCTGCCAAACAAAAGGAAGACGATGAGGAAAAGGCTGCGGCGAAGCTCCAAAATGAAAAACGCGAAAAGGAGATTCTGAGTCTCATTCCATTGGGAGGGAAACTATTGTCGAGTTCATCTGATGTCGAAGATGCTCTGTGGCGCTTAGAAGAAGCTGAAGCCCGCCTATTAAAACGCAGAACAATCAATGGTGAAAATAACAGTGCACTCATTTCCAAGCTGATGTCTCCATCCGAGCACGATGGTAATGTTAGCGCGCAACTAGCACTTCTGAAGGAGCAAACGCTTCGAAAAATTCAACAGCTCGAGGCAAAGATCACAGAACTGGAAGAAGGTGGCACACACCACCCAGCAGAAAATAATGCATTTCATTCTACCGCGCTGATTGACTTGCGACGAAAGACATTTCAAGCTGAGGTAACTGAGTGCCAACCTGTCGAACCCGTTAGTGATGCTACGGATACCGACAGTGAGTTACTCGAACAACCATGTCTCGGAAATATTGTTCAGCAGGAAGTCGTGGAGAAACTCGATCTTGCTATCATGCGGCTAAGGCACGTCTTGGGAATTGATTGCAAGGAAGCACACGAAATAGAAGAAGCTCGTTTGAGGCAGGAAGAGAAAGTGAAGCACGAGGAACAAGTTCAAGCGGAGGAAAATGAGCGCAAGAAAAAGTATGAAGCCGATGCCGAGCTAGCTCAACAACGAGTCATGGGGATCTCCTCGCTGGAGGAGTTAACATGGATAACCGAGGAAGAATTTCAACTTCAAAAGACCCTTCCATTGTATCGGGCCACTGCTGATATCCTGGAAGATACGAGAGTCCACGCAATAGAGAAAGCTGCGTTGGATAACCTGGAGATACACAATGAAGGCCGACGACCCAAGCACCATTCAGCCTTTTCAGCTGCTCTATCGAACCAAAAATCTGTATTTGATCAGCACCAGAGCACTGACGGTAAATCACCTGGGAGGCCATCCGTATATCATCGACGCACACGTGGTCCCCGATCAAATAATCGAGCAGCTGGAATTGGTGGAATTTCATCTTCAGAATCTGAAAGTGAGGACTGCGCTCCCGTAAAGTATCCGTCCTTCGGAAGACCACCCAGAACTGGTGACTTACCAACTAGAAGTGTCCAGAAGTGGACGCGCGGAACAAGATCTAAACTATTGAACGAGCAGCATGCACGTAGGGCTATTCCCTCGGCGAGGATCACGCGTCAATCACTGCAACCTCCAACCGCCAAGCTTCAGCGAATGATGCACACGATCCAAACTCTTCAGGCTGATCGTCGAGAGAAATCCAACTGGTTCCGTCAGTCCAACCACCTTGACTGAAGTGAGCTGAGCCTCGTGACAGCAAAATTGGATGTATAACCACACGCTACACATGTCCAGCGTAGCGTAGGGTGCTGAAGTAGGATCTCTACGTCGTTCTCTGCTGAGTCATTGCGGGTGGAGCATATATGAGGAGCTACGAATGCTGTCGTCTTGCGAGCTTGGATGTCGCTACCTGTGTAGTTCGAAACTCACCACGGATCAGTTCAACTCCGTCCTCTTATATGGAGACGAGATTGTCGCCAATTAAATATTTTGACCCGATGGGTGCAAAACTTACCCACCTACGTCAAAGACCGGTACGTAAATTGTGCTGTACCCATTGGAGTGACCTGAGTTATATGAGATATACTATGAATTTTTGACTTTTTGCCAGCAGATTCGCTTCGACTCGCAACCCAGTACCACATGATGTACAAGCGAGGAGAGATCCTTTCGTAGCAAGGCTTCAGTTCAATACCTGTCGGACGTGGTTGACGACTGGCATTCCTGGATTTTCCCGTGCTCTCATCAGCGAATACGCCGTTCAACGCATCAAGTATGCGCTCCGCACTACCAATCAACGCGCCAGCATCGGATATGGCGGTCACCATACAGCGCGTGGCGTATGCGCATGTGATCGGGCGTGTATTTGTCGTGACGGTGTGCGTGGCCACTGCGGTGGCGATAATTGTGAGCCACAATCATCATTTTGCCTCACCATCGCCACGCTGGCTGCGCGCACTGGAGGAATCTCGCGGACTGAAGTTCACCATCCAAGCCAAGGCTACATCTAATGTACTGGTTGGTACGACCATGCATGGCGTGCTGCTTCCACGAGCGAGTTTCAATAATCAAGACGATGTGCTTCCATTCGATGGTCGTGTGTCCTACACGATGGGTGAAGAGCTGATCAACATGACCGTGATCGATGGACGAGGGTACGCAACGATGCAGGACCTGGCCACGGGGGCACTGCGTCAATGTGGCTGCATGGACCGCACGAGCCTGCCATCCGTGCATATCCTGCGTGACGCCATCAAGTACGCCCGCGTCGTGGATGACGCGACAGCCGTTGGTGTGGAATGCACTGTCCATGAACGAGCCGTCGAGTTTCGGTTCGCCAACGAGCCCTACGTGATTTGCCTGGCATCCTCAGCGGAAGCTGAATTCAGCGAGAATTCGACGATCCATGGGCAGGACATGACGACAACGATTCAAATGCTGACGAGTGGTGATGACGACGAAGAAACTGAAGACGATGATACGCCGTTACCGGCATTGACAGCTTTGGCTCCGCCCGACGCATTGGACCTGGATTCATGCTCATTATTGGACGGCGGCGAGCAGCAGAGTGTACTCAAATCGATTTTGCATGTACATCGCCGGATGACGACCCACATGGCGGGTTTGATCTCGGTGCTGTCTGGGCAGAGTCGTCGCCTGGAGACGTCAACAAGTTGCAACGCAAGCTGCCCCAATGGCAAGAAAGTGTGTCTCTTTCTTCATGGCCAAGGGCGAACACAGGAGTTTTCAGTGACTGACGCATACGAGCCGGCGTGGGGGCAGGTGCAAACCAAGCTGCATTGCTGTTCCAAGTCCAAGTTCGTGCGCTACGACTCGATGCGGACGCCCTGGCACGACGCAAACCTCTCACACCGTGTGTGTAACGCCGCCGTGGCACTGTCAGGTAGTACGAATCCCATGCACCTGGACGGCATCGCCGTGTTCACGCATTCCATGGGGAACCTCGTGATGGCGCATGCCGCGGCGGAAGGTATCTGCGCGATCGGAGCCTCCTCCACGTGGATCTCCATGGCAGCACCCATGACGGGGAGCCCCGCAGCGAATCTCGCCGTCCATGTGTGCAACGATAATACCAAGTCGATCTTGGATGATCCGCTGATTGCGCTGCTTACATCAATCGACATTTGCCCCGCACAGGAATCTATTTACAGCCTTGTATCGCAGGGAAGTAAGGGTTCCGACAAGGCATTGGATAGCAAATTTGAACGAGCGCAGGATACGCATGCGCGGTACGTCACCTCTAGCATCTGTGGGACGAGTGCTGCGGGCCTGCTTGGTACCAAGGACTCAATCGCGTTCGGTGCCGTGGGTATGGCCGCAGATTTCCCAAGCGACAACGAGAATGACGGTGCCGTGGGGATCACCAGTTGCCAGAGTCAATTGGTGAGCGCGGAATACGCCACGACCTGGAGTGGTGGCGCCTACTTCAAGGCAGCTGTTAACCATGGAGATATCACTGGTCGCAACGGGGACGGGATGTGGGGCGACGATCGGAAGCCCATCAAATGGCTTCAGTGCCAAGTGTAACGAAGGATCCGTGTTCACGATCTGCCTGAATGAGGATGGTTTCATATTTATGAACGAAAAGCCAAACGGTTCAAGATTTCGTTTGACTGACTTCATACTGAAGTCAGTCAATTTGTCTGTTTACCTCTTCTTGAGAAGAAGACACCGAAGGAAACAAAACAAAACGATATTACGATAGGTGGTGCGAATCCTTGCGGTGGTGCACACACCTACATCAAATGCTTTCTCTTGTTCAAGGCCAAACAAACAAAATCTCTGAAAGCACGCTATCGTCGCGGGGTACTCGTATGTACCATAGCCAAATGGCTTGTACAGCCAAGTGCAACACCCTACACTACACGGTATTTCAAAGCAAAGCAACATATTATAATATCCTTCTGCAAAACGTGAAGAAAGCAACAGAAAACAAAACCCTGTAGTCGCCACCCTCCAAGAATTGCAGCGAGCCAAGTGCCTACCAACACATCGTCAAAAAACAACAATAAAACAATTGTGTGCTGAAGAAGGTCTCCGCACTCAGTGTGTCCATGCCGCAACCGCACCACCGTCTAAGCGCTCGACCTATGGCCGATCGGCAATCAATGGCTCGTACAGGTCCCGCAAGAGCTTGATGTCACCAGCACTGAGTTCGTTGGGCTCCGTCGGGCTCATGTCACTGGTTGAGCTTCGCTTCATATACTTGTCGATATCTCTCGGGCCTTCGGGCGTTTTCTCGCAGTGCTTGGTACGTGACGGGCGCGTGCACCCCGCACGTAGAGCCTTCCACCATGAGCGAACGTTTACATCGCAAAACTTTGTGTGCCGGTACTTTTCTTTGGGGAGGCACAGCGGCATACCGTAGTAGTGCATGATCGACTGAGGATCGTACTCGGTGCTGCGATACCCGGTCGTCGCGATCATATAATTTTGGGGTGGTATGGGTGGTATGGATTGCATCTCACTTTGCACAATGATCACAGGACGGTCCTTGTGCTGATGCTCGTGATCAAGCCCGAGTGTGTGACCCATCTCGTGCAAACACGTGCCCAGAAAATGGACGTCATTAATGGCGAAGTTGGAGCCAACGTTCATCAAGAATGGCAGTGAAGGATGGTAGCCTTGATCGGTTTCTGCTGAGCTTTCAATCCGATTCGTGATCGTCAGAGCCTGTTGACAATTATCGCACACCTCTGTTTCGCGTCCATCTTGCTGGTAGTCCAGCGTACAATTGCTCTGGTGAACGAAGTCGATCCCGATGAGATTATGGTAGATGTCCATCGTTTCCTTCCACATATCGAGATGTTTTTTTTCCATAGTGGTGCCGCCAACCATATCAAACGTGTAGCACACCACACCGAGGGGCCACAAACGATTTCGATCGCTAAGCCCCAAACCCAGCCGACGACTGAGCTTCGGACTAGTCGTCGTGGGCTCCGTATCGCCACTCTCTCGAGCCAACACGGCCGTGTTCCAGTCTTTTAGAGCCCTGATCGCA
>JAADWT010000642.1:0-16684 GCA_023336285.1 Pythium grandisporangium
CGAGGAGGACGAGGAGGAAGGAGGAGCGATGGAGAGGAGGGGGTGATGGGAAGGACGAGGACGAAGGGAGGAGGAGGGGAGGGGAGGGAGAGGAGGGAGCCAACCGTCAAACTGCCACTGCTGGGGACTTGCACACTGCCGATCTGAAATGATTCTGAAGCAAATGTCGCGTCGCTTACTGCATATTCGATCTGTATTCTCTTCTTTTTTTTATTGAAATATATTCTGTTGATGTTTCTGTGTGTGGTGCCATTACGTTTAGTGGTGGCATTGCGGGTCAGCAATCGCATCAGGGGGGTGGGCCTTGTCACTTTTCACCACCAACACCTGCGTATTGCTTCTCTCTTGCTTGCTGGCGGTTGGCATCGTCATGGTCGCACATCTGTAGATATGCTCCGTCCTCTTCATCCTCTCGATATTTATTTCTTCTTCGTTTTGTTTGGGAGGCTGGTCGATCCTGCTGCTTCATTATTTACTCCTCGTTGCGAGTCGTGATCGGTTCCCGACTTGCTGGTTCGGCGTTGCGGCATTCCAGGACACAAGTGGCCGCTGATGCCGTCGTCTTGCTGCAACTGGGTGCCGAATCCTCGTCTCCCCCATTCAGTTCGAAGTTTTCAATGTCTGTCGGCACAGCGGGCGACGAGTGACGACCAAACAGGTGCAAATGGGAGGGAGAAGGAGGAGCCACCGATCCCGCCAGCGAAGGCTCTAGGTCAAGTTGCGACCCTAGTGTCCCTGGTGTGGTATCGCTCTTGCCAGTCATGAAAGATGGCGAAATGCCAGTGGCATGATTGGCTTGCGGGAGAAGCTCGATCTTGCTACCAATGTCTTTGTCGGAGATGGATGATGCCACCCATGAACTGCGTCGCATCAGATTCTTCATGGCACTACTTGGACTGAAGCCGACGGATACTGCTGGCGTGGAGGGTGAAACTGGAGCTGGTACGGGTTCAATGAACTGACTCAGCGTGCATTCGCGATACGAAAGCCGTTTCGAGTTGAGTGCGACTTTTTTGGTCGCCTCCGCGATGGCGTCTGTGAGTAGCCGCATCCACTCACTTTTGCTATGCGCACTCTCAGCGAACACGGTAAACGACTTAATGGGGTTCATGATCTGAAACGCGTGCTTGCTCATCATGGTCTCGGGGATGTCGCTGATTCGCGTGAGCTTCAAGCGCAACGAATTGTGCGGATTCCAGTATCCAGATATCCCCTTGTCCGCGTAAAGCAATTGATCGTTGAAAAGGAAAAAGCGGTACATCTGATTGCGGGAGCGACACTTCTTGGTCAAGTCGCCCTCGAGGATGAAGTGCGTCGTGTCCTTCAGGAAGTAGTGACCACGGTTGATGCGTTTGATAACGGAATGCAACACTTCCGACTGCTGTTGATTCTGGATCGCCTCCTTCATAGAATTGACCAGCAGATGGATATCTCCCATGGACCCCCAGGGATCATCATTGGCTGCGGCTTCTTCAATTCGTTTCATCCAATCCACCGCCACAGCTGAGCCTGACGCCGTACCATTTTCATTGATGCTTCCGTTTACGTCATTGGACGCATGTGAAGTTTTCTCTTCCAAAATACCTTGAACCTTGGCGAGTAGGTTGCAGAAAGCTCGACGTTCGATCGGCATTCCGAGGAAGAGGCATGTTGAGATGCAGTAGCGGAGAAGATCGAGACAGTGCAGAGTCAGCGAGAGATCCGACTGGGCGTCACAGAGGATTGAGGTCGACAATGCCAACAAGTGAAACCAAATTCTTTCAAACAGCAACTTGATGAGATCTGGACTAATGCCCGTATCAACACCAACAAAATTGAATGTGTAGTACGACTGAGAAAGATCCTTCATGAGTTCCTCCGACTGCATCACAGATTTGGACACACTGCTGCGAAACTTCTTGACATCTTGGTCGAGTAATGAAAGCGATGTTTCACCACTCTTGGGTACCACAGAGCTTCCTCTGATATGCATTGGGCGGAGTGCAATATCATCGTATATATCCTCGAGGAACTTGCGGGGTACATCATTTCCGTTGTCAATCCCTCTGTTGTTTCGCACAAATTGTTCTTTAGACATCTTGTTTTTCTTCACATTCGGGTTGTGAAGATCTGTGTTTAGCATGATTGTTGAGTAGGCGATAATCATCGCAGTATCAGCTGACGAAAACGACGATGGGGAATCATCCCAATAGCATTGTGCAAAGGCTTCAACCATTCGCTCAATCTTTTGAGCCTCTCCTGGCAGGCGAAACCCTCCGTTGGTCAAGAAGTGCCGCAAGGATGCTACCAATGACATCCCTTTGAACGAAACCGCACGTATGTAGGTCAGTCGTACTTGCACTTTGAAATCTTCGTCACCTTCGCCAAGATAGTCCCCTATTTCGGTTTCGTCAAACACGTCGTGATATATCCTAAGAAAGGATGTGATATCACGCGGCGTCTCCTTGATGAAATTCATCGCGACCAGAAATTCGATTGCCTTCTTAAGACTCTTGGCTGCAGCGATTTCCATAGCACGCTTGAGTAGTTGCTGGTTTTGCTTTTGGAGCTCATTACGCATCCGGAGCGATGTGTTACCATGTTTCCCATGGGACGTGCTTTTCACGCGACTGGGGCTTTTCGATTCCGTCGACGTAGACGATTCTTCGTCATCGCGCGACTGAGATATAGAGCTCGATTCTGTCTTTAACAGTGCTTCCGGTGCTTGATTGCCTTCGTCTTCAGCATCATCCTGCTCCCAACCACCGTGCTCCATCGACAAATGACGCATACGTGCATCGCGGTTGATCAAATGTGCATGTCCACTAGTGTCCATCACACTCCGAGCAATCGCCAATATTGATGAGATGGCTTGCACTTGAAGATGAATTGGTGAATCAATACCTCCATCTCCGACGCCAGGAGGAGAACTGTTTCCTTCAGCAAGACTACACAACGTTGAACAAAGATGCTCGAAAATCTTCCATTGCTGAATACGATCCATATCAAAATTCAGAAACATGTCGACAATGTTGTGTGGCAGCTGAAACCATGGTCCGATCTCGTCCATGATGTCCAGCTGATAAGTGATTGATCCAGCAAAGTTGCTCCGAAGAATTCGTAAAACCAGGTGTTCAAAGAGCAATGCAAACTCAATTTTGAGGTACCGTCGGTAGTGATTCCATAGAGTTGAAATGAGCGTGAGGTTCGCGCGGAAGACATTCGAGGACCAAACCAATGCTACCGAATTCGCTGTAGTTACAACAAACCGACGGATCATCTGCCCGAACGCTCGGTGTTGTCTGGTGTTAGGGCCGGCAGCTAAGAGTGCACCATTCAGAGCTCTGAGTGAATTGACAACAGATGAATGTTCTCGATCTGGGCATTTTTCGCGGTGCGCAGATATGCTCCGTACAGATTTGGTCAACGTAATAACCAGCTGATACGCATTTTTCTCAGCCTACAGCCCTCAAGCGAATTGCCCGCGTGAACTCGTGAGTCATAGAATCGTAGCAACTGCAACAAAATCTCACCATTACGTACCATTGACGTTAAAATACAATCCATTCCCTCAACCAAACTGAAACAGAAATTGGCAGAGTGAACTGAGGAGTGACTCTGTATGATATATATGCGGTACCGAGATAAATAAGCATATAAAACGCATATAGACAGCGTACATGAGATATCGCAACGCACCTTAAATATTCCGAACAGATTCTCAGTCTTTTTGGCAATCTCTGCTCCTTCGCTCACTGCATCCACCAAATCTATGATGATTTCATGCGAGACGCTTTGTGCTGACGGAACGGAGGAGGATTGGGTTTGGTGATCACGATTTGCTTGATTTTTGGTACATTCCGTTTCAAAGCGATTCATGATTTTCTCAACAAGTTCGCTTTCGACTGGTTTCACGAGAGAAGAATTGAAGTCCCCGATAAAGATCAACGACTTCAGCGTTTTATGCAAAATGAATGGGTCGAACGCTGACGACGATAAACGTATCATCTGTATCCACGCAAACGTAAATATTCCTTCGTCGTGTAGGGACAAGTAGTATTTTACAGTCACACACCTTTCTGATGAATGGCAGTACAACGGCGAAACGCGCCTTGATTCCTTGGTGGCACACGGATACCACAGCCTCAATTACTGTACGCAACGGGCACAATTTCGATTCGAAGAGGCATCCGCCAAAAAGCCCTGTGTCCAAGCATTTGGATAGACCTTGAATAGCAAGTGAAGCGGCTCCGTCATGTCGAGTGTAGCACGCTAACAGTAACGGATACATAAGCAACTCGGCCGTCCGCGAATTGTCTGCCGAGACTGTTTACCACGAAAACGTTTAGTATCGAGCGAGACCAAAAAGATATTCCGTGGAATGTTCATACCGGCTAGAGCTGTTTCATTTTGGCCACCACTTGAACCTTCATTATTTGCAGGACCGACCGGTGAGGACGCACATGTATGATCACTAAATTCTTGAAGCCAATGTTGATGCAACGCGCTGAGATGCATCAACTA
Source organism: Pythium grandisporangium (assembly GCA_023336285.1). Taxonomy (NCBI): domain Eukaryota; phylum Oomycota; class Peronosporomycetes; order Pythiales; family Pythiaceae; genus Pythium; species Pythium grandisporangium. The sequence continues at coordinate 4,504 of JAADWT010000642.1, forward strand.
TCCGGAGATGGACATATCGATACCAAGAGTCAGATCAGAAGGTAACGCAACATGATTCTATGCACGCACGTACCTTTTTCTTATAGCAAATGCACACTTCAGTTCCTCCTGTGGTTGCATTTAAATCTGCTTCGTGACCATCGGGGGTTCGATCGACTTTCAAGTATCTGTTCGACAGATTGTGAATGATCAGTTTCCTAAGCACCTCATGGATTGCGCATTTATACATCCGCGCAACATACCCGTATGGAGCCTTGTCGCCTTTACGCGGAAATAAAATCGATACACCGACTATGGCTGTGTTAGACGACCGTCGGAAGCACAGATAGATTCGTTCTCCTTGAGTACCCTGTAAGAACTCGTTTTACAATTTAGATCCGGAACCAACGCAATCATCACCCCCCAGCTCAACATGTTCCGACTCACAGTGTTCAGATTGGCTGGTGCGCCGCGACGGTGCACCACTTCATACCCGGGCGGAACAAATTCTCCACGTTCGGGATAAATTGCCAAAATCTCGCTTATTGGTCGCTTTTCCGTTCGATGCACGCGGCTCACGCAGAGATAGATGAAGACACCACCACCTCCTTTGTTTAAATCCGCGCGCTGTCCGCTTGGTGATCGCTCAATCTGATGCAAAAAGAAAGATGAAGCAAATGACACTACAGTTGTGAGTTGCGATCATCTACCATGCGGGTGATATCCTTCGAAAAGCAAAAAAACAGGGGGAAAACAATGATGATCAAACCTTCGTGAATCCTTCGGGTAGTGCATCGCCTGTAAAAATAATTGCTAGATCCGTAATGACTGGTTCATTGGTCTCGGGCTTTCGCCATCGTGGCACTTCATTTCCACTCGTCCTGTTGATCAAGTTGTCATACCACATCCCCGAACCAATGAGTCACCGTCATGCACCGTTTTCCCTTATCGTACGAGTTCATGATACCTTCGACTACTTTTCTTAGCGATGCGAGCCTTGTTTTTCTCCGTTTTGCTGACACCCAAAACACGGAAACGCTGATGTGGACTCTTGGAGGAGCCGTTCTTCCCTCCTTCCTTGCTGTCACTGGCCTCAGTCTCGGATTCCACACTCCCCTGTCGACTCACGGTCCGTCGCCCAGTCGTGGTGGTGTCCGCGTGCTCCGTCACACTCAACGTCTCGTGACATACATCGCGTAGGTACTCGAGTGCTTGGTCCTCCCGCGTCGTTTCCTGTAGCAAATTTTCCACGGCTGTCCGCAATACAGTCAACGGCGTCGGCTCCACCGCCGTGCTGAGCTTCCCTGTTGAAGGCACGCTCTCCATCTCGCTACCATCGCACGCAACCACTGCCACCGCGTGAGTGTCACCACTGGGTATGGCATCGGAATTGAGCAACACGTCAGCCATCGCCGCTCTCGCCTCAACAAGAAAAACGCGATCGCAGCGCCTCTTGATTTGCTTTCTGGTGTGTGCTCTCTCTTCCGCTTTCGCTATAGTAATAGAATGCTCTTCTTTGTATGCCATTTACCATCCGGCGAACGGATGGACCCACATGTGGTTGTCCGTTTCCACAGCTTGTGCAACCCGAGCGAGATTGGTGAGGCTTCCCATTTAGCAGGACAGTAGTGGCGTTTCAGTTCCAGTTCCAGTTCCAGTTCCATTTGCATTCGCGTTTGCATCTAAAAACGGGTGCGGGAAGGTTGAAGCGGCGCGGCGGAAACCAACATTCTGCGCCGAGACCATCACTCCCGTGCGCAAATGAACCTGCATTCACGATCGAGGATACTCCAAAACAGGAAACATGCAAGAACGTCGTGATGGTGATGGTGATAGTGGTGGCGATGGCGGTGGTGATGGTGATTCCCGAGCGGAACGGGAATGGCGTGCCGCGGAGTTGGCGCGGCGCGTTGGTAATCGGCGGAAGGCCGTCGTGGCGATGACCATGATGACGTCCTTGGGCGAGGGCGACACCGCTGAACGGGATGAGGATGGCGGGAGAAGTGATGGCGGTGGCACACCAGTCGCATCACGTTCGCCTTGTCGTAAACCCAAAAGAAGTGTTGCGGATAGGACGAGCCGGCGTGGCGGTCTGGTGGCGCTACCAGCGCTGGATAGTGTGAGGCGAGAACATTACAGTATCCAGATGGATGTGCTCGACGCACAGGCCCAGCAGCGTGCCGCCATTCACTGCGCTGATAAACACTTTATCGTCGAGGAAGACGTTCGGTGAGTGAAAACTCTAGTCTGTACAAATGTGATGACCGTTCATTGCTATTGATCACCAGTGGCTTGACTGTGATCACTGCCTGTGGGGGTCTCGGAACATATTTACAGGCGGTTGCGCTCGGATCTCGACGCAGTGCAATCCACGGTTCGACAGAAATTTGACCGGGTGGGTGATTTACAAGCGCGCGTGACGCGCCTATCAACTGCGCTGCACGATACATCATCCGAAAAGTTTTACGCGAAAACCCGGATCTTGCAGATGGAAGAAATTCGTAAGAAGAAGGTGACGATTCGTGAATGCGATCAGTGTGGTCGTAGTTTCTTGCCGCAAACTCTTACGACTCACATCCGGCGATGCAGAGGGTCCTCTGATGACAGTAAGCAAGTAGTATTATTACTGTGCACTATCCAACGAGTCGAGCGAAATACACTCACTGATGCTGTAACTTGTGTGTTCGCAGTGAATAATCCACGTTCCAAGCATTCGATAAAGTTTGTATCTCAGCCACCGCGACACTTCCGTATTGCAACAGATGGTGTTTCGCACAATTCATTGCTATTGCAATGGGAACCTCCCATTTTCACGGGGTCAAATCCAATTATCGACTTCGAGCTTCGATATTCGCTATGCAGAGAAACACGATCGGCAGTCGGGACGACACGGAGGTACGAGTCACTACCACCTCTACTGACGTCGTATTGGTGCCAAAAGATGCCCATAGCTTCAAACCAATTTCTATTGACAGGGCTTACTGCAAACAAGCAGTATGGGGAGTTCACAGTTGCAGCCATAACGACAAATGGCACGAGCCAACCAAGTAACCCCATTGACTTTGTCAAGCTTGCTCCACCCATCGCGCCCACGGAACCTCTATTTTTTAGCGTAGGCGTAGTCACCGCTAAAACCATAAATTTGTCTTGGACCGAGCCGATGGATCCTGGTGGCGAAGCCATCATTGACTACGAGATATCATTCGTTGAAGCCGTGATGGAAGAAGTGATTTCAAGCCAAACAAACTATTTGAATGTGTCTGAAGTCGCATACAAAAATCGCTTGGTTCGTACTTCTTCAACAAACTTGTCATATACAATCTCGAATTTACTCAGCGGAAAGGAACACAAGCAATTCCAAGTGCGAGCTGTGAATGCTGCAGGTATCCCTGGACGATTTAGCAGTACCATTCCTTCGATTTTCACGATTGGTAAGTCAATGTGCCATTGGCGGGTCTGATATGTCGATGAATTTGTTTTGGGTTCGCAGCAATCGCAAATGCATTGTGTTGATTAACACACTTTTTGACGAAAACCAGTTCCAGGGAATGAATTCAAGCTAGTCGACGAATTACAAGCAGCCGTCAATGCTCAGAGTCGTGTGATTGATTCTCAATTTCTCAGCGGATTTATGCAGCGCTATGACCGTCTGCACTACATAGATATTGTTTCTCGCTTCATCATCTCTCTTTACCCTGAGCTTGAAGACAAAGTCGCTTCAATTGTCAATCGCGCAAATGGTGACACCGCCGTGAACACAGAGAACAACCCAGCTACCGAAGTCCGGCTATTGCCACCACGAAAGAGGTTTGAAGAACTAAGCGAAGATGAAGTGGTTATGGCCCGTCGCCGCCAGTTTCATTTCCGGATCGCTGAGCTTGAGAAAGAACTCAAGCGGGTGGATTATAATATTCAATGGTGCCACGATAGACAAGTTGATTTGGTTGCACTCATTCGGGCAGCAGAAAGTCGGATTCTTGAGAAACAAGCTGAATTGGAGCGTGCACGAGCATTTCGCGGGCCCCAAATGGATTCGGATGTCCTCGAGCATGGGCTGCAGCGTTTCAACACCCAAGATTTGATATTGGCCCTCGAAGACGAGGTCGAGATTGAACAACTTTACATTGTGGACACCAAAGCTGAAATCGTCACCGTGGACAACTACTTACTTGCAGACCAGATGCACCGTATCAAGGTTGCAAAACAGATTGAAGCTCGTCGGTCTGCACTAGAAAAATTTGAAGAATCTCCGCGTGAAATTGGTGTCGATAAAAACGAAGCTGCAAAACTTCGGGGCATTGCGCTACTCCGTGATGACGGAATATATCAAGCGTTCGTCACTCTCGCACAGCACCGAAGTGACTGTATCAATGCGCGACGTAAAGTTCGTGTTGCACTGGAACGTGCGGTGACATACAAGCTACGATCAGCAATGGTCCGATGGCGTGCAACAGCGAAAAGTTTGTCCCACCAAGTCGGAAACGGGAGTGATGTACCCGGGGTCGGAAGCTATGGGCTACTTAATGCCTCTATCGCCCGCAATGAACTGGCTAATGAAGCACGTACGCTTCTCGGTGAGATTGCAGCAACCGATGCGCAACTTCAGAGCTTGGCGTGGACATCGGGACAAGCTGATGCGATAGATCAAGCAAAAGCAACCACTCAAACTGCTACAGCCATCGAAGTTGCCGATACGAAAGCAGAAATGGAAAGTAAGTACTCAGCGTTTTGGCTGGAAGCGGACGCAAAAATGGACCTTCGCAACTGGGAAGGCGCCTATCAGCTATATATCTTCATTCATAACCATGAGTCGTGGATGCAAAGCATGGATGTTTGTCGGATCGTGGACTTAAAACTAAAGATCGGGAAAGCGCTCTACCAGATGAAAGATTATGAGCAAGCTCTGGTTGTATTTAATCGGGCGTCCATTTCCGCTGCACAGTCTGGTAAAAAAGAAGCTGAAGGTGCCTCATATTTACACATCGCAGAAACTACCTATGAACTGGGCTCATTTCAGTCATGCATTGATTATTTCGATCGTGCACTCTTTTGCTTTGAAGCCACGGGAGATAAGAAAGGAGAGCTCATCTGCTACCGGGGCTTGGAAGCGGCGTACTCAAAACTGGAAGACCCTGAGATGGTGTCCACGAACAAGATTCTCGCCGATGAAATTGAGTTTGCGCTGCAGCAAACAATGAACACGGCAAGCAAGAAACTGCAACAGTTCCAAAAGAGACTCGTTGGTATAGGGGCTGAGTCGACGAAGCAAATCGAGCTGGAGCGCGTTGGGGCGGTAGTTCCTCGGCTGCGTCGAGAGCGTATTACGGCTAAGTATCGGATCCGAGAGGAACAAAAACTGATCGACAGCCTTGAGGCACTTCTTGCCGAAAAGCGAGAACTGCTGCGACAAGGTGAGCAGGATCTCAAGCGCGCGCTGGCCAGCGATTCTACGCAGGTAGATTCGAGTATAATTAGCGGATCGTGCTCTCGTTATGAGATTGACAACTTCAAGAAGAAGTTGGCCAAGTTGATGGGGAGCGTAAAAGCGGGCGAAGAGTACATCACGAAAGAAATCGCGAACGCTGCAATTCGGATAAGCAACGCGAAAGACGAAATTAAAGAGATAGAGAGCGAGCTAGCGGTGGAAACGGGTGCGCTGATGCGGCGAATGCACGCGAAGGAAGGCCTACGCTGCTTCCGATTCAGTGCAACAAACGATGCACTCAAAAATGTGGTTGGCTCTGCAAGCCAAGGTATCACGACGTGTGTTGCAACAGCAGGATGGACCGGTTTTCTCTTTGACTTGCTATCCGGCGCATGTTTGAGTCAAGCGCTCGGTGATCCACACAAGGACCACCTTGGAGAGCCCACAGGTCATCAAGCCCAGATTGTGAGTCTGTATTATGTAGGCAATCGTATTTACACCGGATCAATGGATTGCTGCCTTGGGGTTTGGATCGTGGTAGACACGAGCATTGGTGGGTTTTCGTGTACATTACTAAAACTGCTGAGGGTGTTTGACTCGGCTGTAGTAAGTATCGCTGCCGATTCCATGTGGATGGCTTGTGGCTGCTCGGACTGTGATGTCTTTCTCTTCGACGCTGCTGCCCTCTCAATTATTGCTCGGGTTATCACAGCGCACGAAGGAACCACTACGACCATTGTCTTGGACAGTTCCAGCAGTTCGTTCGTGACCGGAGCCACGGATAATCGGGTAAAAGTGTGGAACGTTGAACCACCACCGCAAGCGACCACAACAAAGACTGCCTCCGTTCGCCGAAAGGTGGTGCTTGTCTGCACACTAGAAGCTGAAAGACGTGGTGATGAGTATTTTAATGGGCACATTCATCCGCTCTCTTGTCTGCGGCGCAGTGCGAGCGAGATCGTATCTGCTGACACAGGGGGGAGAATCATTCTTTGGAATCTGGACGCAGAACGCAAATTGCTGCGGATTTGTGATGCTCACAAGGTTGGTGTGATGTGTCTTCAATTTGATGCCATGAAAATTGTGAGTGGCGGACAGGATGGCAACATTTGTGTTACCGATTTTGCCACAGGTCATTTGATTCAAACTCTGGTTGGGCATCAAACGGCTGTGTTGGACCTCCAGTTTGATCGAAAGAGGCTCATCAGCATGTCTAAGGATGGTTGCGTGCGATTATGGTATTGGCAGACCCGAGCGGGGTTTGGAATGGACCGGAAGAAATACCATATATTGGGTGCTGGTGAGACTCTCAAGTCATTATCTCTAAGATATCGGACCAGTATTGACAACTTGCTTCGTTGGAATCATTTACCCGACTCCAGCAAACTCTATCTGGGTCAGAAATTGGTCGTGGAGGTTGATACGACCGGTGTAGCGTCGGACGAACTGTCATCCTTGGATACTGCAGTCTCTGTTACCTTCGGCAAGACCTCGCACGAAAACCTCGACTTTCTGGCTACAAACAAGACAAAGAGCGCTGACACTGAGTCGCAATGGGCTGCGCAACGGCTCGCACAAATGGCCAAGGAGTATTTCCCTCCCCTTTCGGACGAAGCCGAAAATGATAGTACTAGCAACGATAACGATGCCAATTACGATTCCGACGATGATTTAGGCAGAGCCACTGATTCGGAGGCGGAGCAACCCAGGACTGATGCTGATGACAGCAACTCAACCAAGTAACTCGATGCAATCACGGCACGGAGAAGGAACGATTACTTATACACATTGCGATACACAGCAAAACAGGCAAGCACTACGCGCCGCCCACGTGGTGAAGGGGATTGTATACGAAGCAAACTTATACCATTCGGGTCTCAGTCGAGCTTGTCGGCGTAGCCGCGTCTCCACCCTCGGCAGATACCGGTAATGGTTCTACTGGCGCAGACTCAGTGATCGCTTCATGCTCCATCACGTCATTGGATCCGTCATCCATCGACCACGCGGACTTCTTTTCGAGGTACATATTGCAGCTACGGAAGGCCGCTCGCGCGTTTTCGCCGGCAAAAAACTCCCATGCCGAATAGAACCAAAACGCAACGCACTTGCGGTAGTCGTTTGGCTGGCTGGACTTCTTCATGTTGATGATCGTGCGCCATTCCTCAATCACAAACGTCATGAGGATATCTTCAAAGTTGGATTGGCTCAACGGGTTCCGTACAGTGGAGGCCGTGGTCCAGTACTTCCCGTGACCGTCCAATTGCTTCAAACCGTCCATGAATTCCGCGGATTGAAATTCTTGCACCGATGCATCTAGCAGGAACATGAACTTGTCGCTGTACTTGGCCTCTTCATCGTAGAACTTCTTCCACGTCACGGAGAAGAACTGCAGCGCCTCGCTCGGGTCATTTTTCTTTGTGCGGTGCACGCTGTGCGCGTGACGCAATTTGACGGGCTTCTTGAGCTCCCAGTGCGACTTCTCCACCGGAGGGAAGACCGACAGCGGCACCATGACCGAGCCATTGCCACAGATCGCGACATACATAGACACGTAGTTGTCGATGCTGGTTTCGTCGTCTTTCTTCTTGGTGCCCTTGCCCGTCTCGTTGCCCTCGTTCTCTTCGTCTTCATCCTCCTCTTCGTCGTCCGACGAACCAGGATCGGGTCGGTAGAAATCCATCCTGGTCACAAAGTACAAGTACTTTGTTGGGAACGGCTTGTGCTCGAAAAACTCATCAAGCTTCTGACGGACGTTCGCCATGTCCTTCTGGTATTCGGCCTTGATATCGTCGGGCATGTAGTATTCACCTGTGACCCAGTGATTCCAATAGCAACGGAGAAAGAGCGTACAGGTTAGTGATTTCTGGTGGTTTCGCAAAACACACATGCACCAGCCGATCGCGGTGGCACGTACCGCACACTGGGTACTCCAGCGCATGCGTTGCCGTCGGGTCAATGGTCGTAGGGTATCCAAAGATATCTGTACCAAGACAAGACAAATGCGGACGTGGACGTGTACATGCGTGGTGATGAGTTGTCAAGCATACCAAGAGAATCCAAGACGCAACCCACGGCACTAGCATTGCATCCCCACGTACTGATGCCCTCGCGCATGATGTCCTTGTGCGTCATGTGGAGTGCACCCTTGAGGCTGTCATAATCCGTGTTGCTGGAGCAAAACTTGTTGTAGCCCACCCAGTACTGCGCGTACGTCTCATTGAACACAAGGTGGCCGCGCTGCACCGTGCTGGCGGCCACGAGCCGCGTCGGGTCCGTGGCGCGCAGGCGGTCAATGTTTTTTTTCCAATCGCGGATCTGGCCCGTCTTGATGCCATATTTTTGCGCCGTCGCAGCGATCATGCCCGTGCGGTCGGCCTCCTCGATGATCTCCAGCTTCTTGCCCACCGTGAGCTGACGGTCTGCCTTGCCACGTGCCATGCCTGCTACAGTACTACGTCCTCCTCTTCTGTCCGTGGGCTTTGACAAGCCGTCGAATGGATGGCCGAGGCCGTGGAAACTTCAAATTGCGCGCGTGCAGCAAGTGGAATAAGCGCGCGAATGAGGTCTGGGCCTAGCGAGAGAGAGTACCTTGGGTGTCAGTCAGCGCGCGAGTACAGTGCTCCCTTTGTTCGCCTGGTAGGAGGATTGTTATATTCGGGCCGCTGTGGCTGGCTGGTCCTGGACGGGTCGCTGGGATTTTTCAACCATCCACCTCAAAAACAAGGTGCGAGGCGAGCAAGGGTTTTTTATTGCCGACCCCCAACAACAACAACAAATGGCGGGAAGCAGTGGGCGATTATTCGAGCCCAAAACAACGACGCCAACGCCCAAAACAACAACCAGCACGTAACCCGACCGAAGAGGAGGGGGGGTACATTGTAACCTCCCTCGTGTTGTGTAACTCTTCCTCGCTCAACATCAATTGCGAGGGCACGGCGCGTCTGACTCGGCGGCGACTCGAAAATCCGTTGAGCGGCATCTTCACTGTGCTGGTCACCTGCCTGCCTGCGTACGCTACGTCGTCACCCACAGACAGACAGACAGACGGTCGACGAGGGCTGACTCGAGGATTGACGCAGACGCTGACACATACACGCTCTCGTTCCTTCACACCGTCGCTAGCAACTGCTGGTCATGCCCCGGCACCGGCCGATAGCACCCAATGCCGCCGCGGCGGCGGTGGTTGGTGATCAAGGCGGCGGTGGTGGTGGTCGTGGTCGTTCGGGCGCTACGCCTCAGACAGGAGATGGTTCGTCGGCGGTGTTGGCCCCATTACCGACGCTGTGGCTTCGGCACGAGCTGTTTCCAACAACGAAGAAGGCGTGCGATTCAATGGGAGGGCAGCAGCTCGCGCAGACCAAGAAGACAACCGTGCAACGCGTGCTGCAGGAGCTCCGAGTGCGTTGCATTGTGATTGGGATCCCGCCCCCTCCTCCCCCTCATCCAGTAGTTGCATGCGATGTATGTATGAACTCCCTCTAACTGATTGTAATGCGCTTTGATCTCCAGAAAGGGCGCTCGTTCGTGGATCAACAGCTCTCCGACGTGGAGGCACAGCTCCTGCACGTCACCTCGTATCTGAATGGCGACACGCCTGTGCTGCGCATGGCGGCCCCGCCACCTCTCGACGTGGATGAGTCGAATGCAGCGACGGACGTGTTGGCAAGAACGGCGGCGGCGCTGCCTCTGACGACGCTTCAGGGCAACGTGAATGGGAATGAACACACTAGTGCGGAGGAAGCAACCACCCCGATGCCGTCCGAGGCCGCGCTGGTAGAAGAGGACCTCGCCTCGGGTACGTTTGCTTTTGATCGAGCTGATCCCAAGGCCCATTCCATCCTGACGCATTGGTGTATCCTTGTGTATATGCTGGTGTTGGTGTTGTTGTTGTCGTGTGGGCGATGTGCATGTTACAGAGACACCATGCACGACCACGGGACTCTGGCGGTATGTCTCGTATCTGTCCTACTTTCGTCCGATACCGCCTGCCGACGTGGAGGTGGCGCTCTCGCTCGAGGAAGAAGATGCACCATCTTCCTTGTCGTCCTTCATGCCCGTATCGCCGAGGAATGGCGCAGCGGCAAGTCCATGCGAGGACGATGAAGTTGATCAGCAAACGGACGATGCGCTGCGCTTGCGCTTGTTGGCGGCGCTACTAGGCCCCACCACAGACAGCTGTAAGGAGGAGGAGGAGGAGGAAGGAGAGAAGCTGGTGGTACCCGAGAGAATGGACGAGGAAGAGAGCTTGCGGATACGGATCAAGCAAAAGACGTTGATGAGCGAGCACAAGAAGAAGATGGATGACCAGGACATGCTCGTGGACCACCCAGAGAGTGATCAACCATCCGTGTCGTCGGTCGCGACGCCAGAGCAAGACCTGGAGCTTGTCTATCCGCAGCCAAGTACGCGTATAACCCCTCAGTTGCGTGCAATCGGTTTATTGGAAGCCGACGCCGATACAACTCGACTGAGCCTTGCGCACCGCGAGGACGACGAAGTGACCCATGAGATTCGTAGCCTAGAGCGTGCCCTGCTGACCCACGTACGACGCAGCAATGAACACCGCCGCGTGCTTCGTCACACGCTCGAGCGGTGTCGCGCGTCACCATGTGTCACGCTGTTGGACGATGATCAAGAGCAGCAGATGCAGCGGCGACACGTAGAAACCAAGTTTTTGCAGATGTGGCGACGCAAAAAAGTGCGTAGTCGCCGATGGATCTCTGTGTGTGTCTGTGTGGTTGGTTGTAGAGGAGGAATTCGCTAACATGTGTCGTTTCTCTTTTGTGTGTTGCTCACATTGACTTGAGCAGGAGCTGCAGCGCAAGAAGAAGCACAAGGACAAGAAGATGATGCGAAAGGATGGTAGGCAGAGGCAAGATCGATGGCCGGTGGCGCTCGCCTCGCCTCGCACCAAAAGGTTCCAACTTCGTCGGATGCTAACAATGAGCATGATGTGGTTCTCTCTTTCTGTAATCTATGACATGTGCGTGTGCCGATGCGAAAGCAGCCTCCTTCATAAAGCAAACTACGTTGGTGCCATAGCCGATCTCAGTATAAATGACGTCCGACTCATGAACGAGGTTTCCCTCAGCAACACCAACCGGCCAGTCTTCACCGTGCATGCAGGTGCCGGATCGTCGGCAGATCAGGCCACAGGGCATGGTGGATGCTTGCATCTCCATCCATCTAGCCAGCCAGCCAGGTCACCATCGCATCCCCCCCTCCACACACACCATTTCAGAACGCAAAGTAGAGCCGCACACTTATTTATTTCATCCTGCACCGCACCGCACTGCATTGCATTGCTCCCCCCATTCACCCATTCACTCACTCACTCACTCACTCCTTCCCAACCACGTGTAGCGGATTGGGTTTGTCGCTTTTGCAGCTCGTGCTTCTTCCCCCCTAGGCATGCGTCTATTCCATTCATCTATCTCACTCATCCTCCCTCCCCCATTGCCTACCGCCCCAACGGGGGGAAGTCGTCATTGTAGCCACCGCTGGTGCGTCGAGATGGCTGATGAGCATACCGCTGCTGCTGCTGCTGCTGCTGGTGTGGGGAGGACGCCGTAGATCCAGCTGGCGGTGGGGGAGGCGGCGGAGGCGCATACCCCAGCGCAGCCCGTGTGGCATGGTGGTTCTGCGGTGAGTACCCATGCGACGGAGGAGGCGGCGGCGGTGGCGTGGTCATGGCGCCCGGATGCCGGTAGTATCCCATGCGTTGCTGATGTTGATGGTGTTGCTGTGATGGTGGCTCTATCCTAGAAAATTCGTGCG
>JAADWT010000643.1:0-16673 GCA_023336285.1 Pythium grandisporangium
CCCCCCCCCCCCCCCCCCCCCGATGTCCATCCATCTTCTCTGTTCCATTACCATTCATTCATTCACACACACCATCGAAAAACAGTTTGTTTCGCTCGCTCAGCCTCAGGCGGAGACGACCATGCGCAGCAGCTTGAGCGTCTTCTCCTCGTTCTTGGCGATCGTGGCACGCAGCGAGTTGATCTTGTGCACTTGCTCCTTGATCTGCTCGTCCACCTCGAGCAACTGCACATGCAGTGGCTGCAGCGCGTCCTCTGTCTTCTTGCGTTCCTCTTCGTACACGGTGCACTTGCTGGCGTGCTCCTTCTTCCATTGCTCCAGCTCCTTGCCCATGGCATCCAGGTCGTCATGCACGAACTCGAGTGATTTGCCCACGGGCAGAGCCGCCTGGCAGATGCGCTGAATGCTGAGCCGCAGCTCCTGCATCTCGGCGGCCGACGACGCGCCGCTCTTGGATTTATCCTTGAAAGACTTCTTGCGACGTCCCAGTCGAATGCCCGTCTCGGCCTCAATCGTGGGGCCACCGCCACCACCCGCGGCATCTTCGTCCTCCTTCTCCCTTCGAGCCGCGGCCTCCACCTGTTCGTCCTTGAGCAGGTCTCGCACCAGACGACCGTGACCTCGCTCATCGCCAGGTAGCAATCGACTAGCACGAGAGTTCTCGCCACCAAGACCGAGGGCGTCCTCCTCTTCCTCCTTCTCTTCGTCGCTGTCAGCATTGTCTCCGTCCTTCATGAGGCCCGTCACAGGCGCCACCGTGGCGTCAGGCACGAGCAGGCGCCCCACCTCCGTCGCATTCTCCTTGAGCTTGGGCGGACGGCGCCGCGCTGTCGTGGGGCGTGACGTGCGTGACGTGCCTAGCCCACCGCTCGTGCCCGGCGCCTGGGCATGCTGCTGCTGTAGATCTGTATCATCATTACCACCACCATCACGGTCATTCGCGCCGAATCTCAGATTCGTACCCTCTTCGTCACCATCGCCGTCGCCATCGTCCGTGACTTTCATGGGTCCACCAAACGCGCCCGGGGTGACGCTGGGCTTGGCCTGCGCTGGTGGGGGCGCCGCCACCGGCTCCTTGGCTGAGGGCTTGCGGTCCGCGCGGCTCTTCTTCTCCTCCTGTGGCGTAGTGGATCGAGATGACAGCTTGGCCTCGGGCGTAACCTCACGCGCGCTCTGTTTGGCGGAGGACGGCGCCGTGGCGCGAACGGCCGTGTCACCTGCCAGCACGCGGCGCACCGCCTCGCTGGATTCACCGCCACCGTGGCGACAGGCCACGGCCAGGAGCTGCAGGAACTTGTTGGTCTCTTCCGCTTCGAGCCCGGCCACGATTTTGGCCGGCTTGGCCTCGATTTCCACGTTGAGGTGGCAACTCACACAGAGCAGGATCTTGGTGAGGTAGTCGATCTTGGGCTGCTTCTCCTTGATCGTGGCCGAGTCGAGCTCGTCGCCGGCAAAGAGCCCCTCGGCAAAGCCCGTGACGCGCGTAACCTCGGAGATAAGGTCGTGCAGGAACCGGAACGGCGGCTTGCTCAGCAGCTTGATGGCCATCTTGGGCTTGGAAATGATGGCCTCCAGCATCTCCTTGGTGCGTTCACAGTCACCGTTGCACGCGCGGATTTCGTCGCTGTCCGCCGCACCGCCTCCACCCCCTGGTGTGGCATTGTTGTTGTTGTTGTTGTTGCTGGCGCTATTGTTATCGTTGGCTTCAGCCTCAGCTGCCGCCGCTGCAGCAGCCGCTGCTGCTGCCTTCTCCTTTTCACGCTTGGCCTACACAACAGTCCACCACGCCACGCCACACCACACCACTCAGCTCACCCACCGCATTGGCCCCCACTTACCCAGACCACACCCTCCCCACCAACGGCTACGCACCCGTTCACGAGCCTTTTGCTCTGCCGCTGCCGCCTTCTCAGCATCTGACGGTGAGCTGCCACGTTCCTTGGCTTCTGGAGCTGCCGCTGCCGCTGTCGCTGCCACGGCCGCTGGAGTTGCTGCAGCCGCGGGTTCGCTCTTGGCCTCGGCGCCATCCTCTGACGGGAATTTGGCCAGCGTCTGCTGCACGGCACGCGCCCACTGCGCGCTCATGGAAGAAGCCGCCGCCGCCGCCATATCCTGCAGGAAGAGATTGGTATGCTCGGGCTCTAGGCCCGCGACGATCTTGGCGGCGCGCACGTCCACGTCACGACCGAGGCAGACGCCCACGCAGTGCGCCATCTTGTCTAAGAACGTGATCTTATGCGCCTTCTCCTTCATGTTGGCCGAGTCCAGCTCAAAGGGAGAATAGAGACCCGGTGCGAAGCCCGTGGCCTGCATGAGTGCCGTGAACACGTCATGCAGGAAACGGAACGGCGGCTTGGTCAGCAGCTTGTCGGCCAGCTTGGGCTTGGCAATCAGCGGCTGCAGCACCTCCTGCGTGCGCGCGATCAGTGTCTCCAGAGGGGCGTCCGCCATCGTAGCGCGTCACGTCGCTGCGTGTGTGATCCTCTAGCCGCAAAGTGACCGCTCGCGCCGCATTGGCTCCCTTGAGTGTGGTAACCATTTACGTAGATGGGGGAGCAAAGCCTTGGCGTCACGAAACGACGCGGCCGCCTGAAACGGTGTTTGATGATGTGGACCACGCTATTCGGGAACACACAGTAACATGCTGTTGTTTGGAGTGGTCCACACTATTTAGTGGGCAATGGGGAGAAAAAAAACTCCATGTGGCCAGAGCAGGTCTGGTGCGTAATCGGTGCCACACGGCATCGCAACGGAACGGAACTGTAATAACTGCGTGCTGCCATCTGCGGCGAGGCGACGCGCGGCATTGAGCGTCAGCGGCTCCCAGCAGCACGAGCAGCAACGACAACGACAGCAGCAGAGGCGCTGTGACACAGAGAACGCGATTTGCACTGCATTTGACGCAGGGCGCGCGTATTGGTGAGAGAACGAGCGAACGAGAGAGCGAGAGTTTCGCACAAGCAGCATGTCCGTGTGGTTGGTCTTGGCGCTCCTGGTAGTGGCGGTCATCGCGGCCGTCGCGCTGAGCCCACGGCTGCGCAAGTCTGTGCTGATTGGCGCGACCTACGTGTCGCTCACGGGCTGGTATTACTACCGGAAATGGGAGAAGCAGCGCAACGGCGGCGAGCATTCGCCGACGGGCGCGCCGACTCGTTCCTCGCGACGAAACAAGGCCGTGGGCTCGGATGAGGACGTGCGATACTTTGAATCCCCCGAGCAGATCGAGCAGAGACTGGAGAAAAAGCGCGCTGAGCAAGAGCAGCAGGAGCGATTGAGGCAGGAGCGGCAGACGAGCTTTGTCGCCTCGGAGGCGTCCTACCGCGGGTCCAACTCCAGTTCGTACTCGGCGTATAGCGATGACCTCATGGAGAGCAAGCACGCGCCAAAGAGCCATCTCGGTATTTTCCGTGGTCTCAGCCGGTCGCATCGCGCTGGCAAGCAGCGCAGCAGCAGCGAGGCCGGGATGACGTCCGCTCAGGACACGTACCAACCAGCGGAGCGGTTTAGTTCCGTTGCCTCGGTGCCGCTGTCGCCGTCGTCGTCCATGGCCACGCGACGAACGTATCGAGGACGCAAGAAACCAGCTTCGTGGGCTGACTAGCACCTTGAATGCCAGGCGTGAGGGGATACTGTGGTGATGGGACGCGTGACTCGAATCAACGACGGGCGTACGGAATGGTGACGTAATTGGGTAGCACGACAAAGACGGTGATGATTGAGAGGGAGGCTTTGATATTTGATATACCGTAGTAACATGGATCCTTCCTTCAGTTGTATCGTGGTCATGGGGGCACATGCCGGTGTTCGTAGGTCGCACGCGCTGGCTATTTATTCATGGGAGGACCACGAAATGATTAGATGGAAGTCAGCCGTGGAAGTCCTTGGAATGAGCGTATGCCACTCGCTTCGCTCCACATTTCTAAGGATTTTTATTTCTCGCGCGACTGCGGACGACAGCATTCCACAGACATACAGACACGCGGACCAGCCCACCGTGACATGCAGCGTCACTGTATTTATCGCCGCCGATATTTTTCCTGTCTGCTTGTTCAACCGACGAATCTGACGGTCACACGGGCAATCGTTTCATGATATTTTCAGTTTCCTCTTCTTTTTTCAAATATTAGGAATCATAAATTTTTCGAACCCCGATTATTTCAGAACCCGCGACTGCCAGTGACATACACTCTGACGTCTCTTTCATTTCGGCAGGCCCTGTGTGTGACACAAGTACGAAGAACACACCCAAGTGACGCCGACCGGAGCAGCAGCACTATAATAAGTGTAGCAGCATTAGACAACTCCACGCGCCGTGCTACCTACCTACACACCACCACCACGATGTTTGGTTTCGACGTGAACAAGCTCAAGCCCAACCTGAAGATGGCGGTGCATCGCATCGGCATCGTCAAGAACAAGAAGCGGAACGCGATGCTGGCCGTGCGGCGCGAGATCGCGGCGCTTCTGGGCGAGGGCAAGGAGGAGAAGGCACGCATTCGGGTACGATCTGAGCGAGGGTGGAGGGGGGGGGCATAGCTGTAGCATTGGTTCTTAATGGGCTTGAACTAACCATTTGCTGAACTTGATCGCCTCGCTATACGGTAGGTGGAAGGTATCATCCGCGATGACTTTACGATGGAAGGTTACGAGATCATCGAGTTGTTGTGCGACCTGGTCGGCGAGCGAGCGGTACGAATATGATCATGCTTATTCTTTCCATGGTGCGTGGAGGGTGTGTGGCTACTATTATATCTGTTGTACTAACTCACTGGGACTGCCATCCATGAACGTCCAACCTCCCACCCACACATAGAACCTCGTCAAGTCAGAACGCGAATGCCCCTACGACATGAGAGAATCAGTGTGCACATTGATCTGGGCTGCTAGTCGCACGGAAATCGCAGAGTTAAACGAGGTACGATGGTCAGTAACCGGCGTGCTGCGGTACGAATGCCCATTTGTATTGACGTGACTTCTTTCTGTATCTCTCATTTGTCAGGTCAAGAAGCAGCTGACGAAGAAATACGGCCAGGACTTTGCTGCCGCCGCAATCCGCAACGTGGATGGATGCGTAAACGAACGTGTGATGCAGAAGCTTAGCGTGCAGGTACTGTGACACAACCACTCGCAATCTCTATGCATCCACGGAAGCGGAGGAGGATTCTTTATGTGGCGTTGATGCACATCCATTGTTGCTCACACACCTTCATGATTCGTATTTGAGCAGCCACCGAGCGCTTATTTGGTCGTAAACTACATGAAAGAGATCGCCAAGGAGTTCAAAGTGGACTGGGAACCAGATGAGGCCGTCGTCGTGGACCCACTTGCCCCCAGTCCAGCGCCCACGGGCACCACCGTTACCAGTGCGGCGCTGTCGGGTCCTGACTTCGCAGCACTTTATGCCACGGTGCGTGTCGATATGAGCTGCCGTTGTGGACGGATGTGTCAACACCACATTCTCACCACATATTCTCCTCTCGCTGTATAGGCTCCTCCGCCAGGAAAGATTCCATCTGCGCTTCCCAACATTCCGACGCTCACACCCAGTGATGCATATGGCTCCACGCTTCCACCGCCAGCCCAGCCCTCGTACTCACCCCCAGCTCCGTCAGTATACACAGCTCCACCACCGCCGGCTCCAGCGGCAGCGGCAGCGTCAGCACCAGCTCCGTCGGCGCCGGCGCCAGCCTCGTATCACAACCAACCACACCAGTCAGCGCCACCGTCCGATGCCAGTGAAGACACGGAAGGCGTTCCCGACTTTGACGAGCTTACGGCTCGATTTGATCGCCTGCGAAAGCGCCAAGACCAGGGCACGACGTCATTTTCGTTTTAGTGATTTCGCCGAAACATCCCAGTCCCTGAGTCCCACCCACTCCTTACCGCACTGTTGTTGCGTAAATACGCCCAGTGCTCATGGGTATGTCATGAAAGTTAGCGTGTACGGCTGATCAAAGCGCTTGCATGAACGGGGGTGTACAATACTAGCAAGCCGCCGCCGTCCACGTCATTGACGTTGATCCTCACTCATCTCTTGTCCACCATGAAACACGTCACACGTCACAGATTTCTCCCAGACACATTAACATAACCTAGTACTCATCCAGGGCATTGCACCTCAAAACCTCATTCCGTTCAAGTGAGCTTTTGGAACTCCTTCCTGCTCTCTTTCTCTCCCCCCCCCTCCCCCTCGCTCCCCCCAATTTCTTTCGGCAGCGCACCTCGTTTTCATAACAACAGGAAAAGTGTTGGCGCAGCTAACCAACCAACCGCCTGTTATCGTCCTGCTCGTCGCGATACGAACCAACCGCTCCATTTCCCCTCCATCTCGCATCCCCGCTCCTCCATCTCCTCCTCCTCCCCTCATCGTCATCCGCGCGTGATATTGCGTTCCTAACGTATAACACCTCGGCATCGATCGCATCACCATGGGGCGCGGCTGCACCATGGACGAGTGGGTCCATTTCGAAAAGCTCCCAGCCGAAGGGCGCGTGCCCAATTCCTCGTACTGGTATGTGCACTGCCGCCACTGTGTGCGCGCCTACGAGCAGCAGCAGCTCGTCAACCCGCCGGCCCGGCTCACGGGCCGCCGCTCTGCCATGCGCGCGCACCTAAAGGTCTGTCCGCTCTACGCCACGCAGTACAAGATGGAGCAGCGCGCGCTAGCGGCAGCGGCAGCCGCCGCAGCAGCAGCAGCCGCTGCCGCGGCAACCGCCGCCAATGGTGAGGGCGATGGCTCCTCCAAGCCCGAGTCCATGAGCGTGGATGCCGCTGCCGCTGCAGCCGCCGCCGTAGCCGCCGCCGAAGCGGGTGGTCTCCCATCTCGCGGCGAGAAACGCAAGCGCCGCGGTGATGAAGTCGAAGTGAGCGGGCCCCGTGGTGGCCGCGGCAAGCACTGCATGATGGAGGAATGGGAACACTTTATCCGCCTACAGGACGAAGGCTACATTGGCAAATCTAATTTCTTCTTCGCGATTTGCCGCTACTGCCAGCGTGCGTACGAGGAAGAAGACGACGCCAGTGACAAGAAGGCATTGCTCAAGCCCGAGAAGATGGTGGGGCGCCGCGAGAAGATGCGCAAGCATCTCGCGCTCTGCCCGCATTTCAAAGGGGAGCTGCCGTCGCTGGACCGCCGTGCGCATTCCCGCACGGCGGGGCCCAACGCCTTTTTGCCGCTGGCCACGCCCGACGGCATTCGTATGGTGCCCGCCAGTGCGTTGGCCGTGTCATCGGCGTTGACCAATGGTGACCTCAACGCCAACGCCAACGCCACCACCTCCGGGTTGGCGTTGGCCGAGGGCGTTGGCGTTGGTGCTGGTGCTGGTGCTGGAGGTGCACTGGGCGCCAACGCCAACGGTCCTGCCACTGGCCATGCCAATGCCAATGGCACTAGTCATGCGACGCCGTCGACGCGGCTGGCACTCGACGAATGGCAGTACTTTACGCGGTTGCACCGCAAGAAGGACAGCGCGTACTACTACGCGCGCTGCAAGTTTTGCCAGCAGGCCGTGGAGAATGCGCCCGAATCCCTCAAGAGCGCTATGACGGCCACGATCGTGATGGGCCGCAAGTCCAACATGCAGACGCATTTGGCCAAATGCCCCTACATCCCTAAGGATGCCGTGCTCTATAACAAGGCGTTTTTGTCGCAGCCCCTGGCGGGTGATTTGCTGCACATGACTGGCAACATGGGGCTCACGGCGGTCGGTGCCACCGTCGTGGATGGCGCGGCGTTGCGAACGGCATTGCTCGAGTTCACGATCCAGCATCAATTGCCCTTCTCCTGGGTGGCCAGCAGCAGTGCCGCCAAGATGCTGACACTGGCCATGCCAGCGCTGGCTGCCAGTGGGAAGGCGTTGGCCTCGCCCGAGGAATTGCGCGGACCGCTGCTGGAGGACGCGTACCAGCGCGTTCTCAGTGTCGAGCTGCAGCAGCTCAGGCGGACCGTGACGCTGGCTACTCCAGGGACCAGCCAAGGTAAAAGTGTGGCTGAGGGTGAGGGCGAAGACAAAGGCAAAGGTGCAGGTGCGGGAGAGACTGAAGGCGAAGCTGTAGGCGAAGGTGAAGCTGAAACTGAAGACAAAGCCAAGGATGGCCAAGGTGAAGGCCAAGGTGAAGGCCAAGGTGAGGGCAAGGGCGAGGCGGGGGTCACCACGGCGCCCTGGCCCGTGGTCATGCAGGTGGCGATGACCAAGCCCCCGCACACGACGGATCGCCTGACCATCGACTGCTCGTTGGTCTCGAACGGAGCCGCCGTGCCGATCCAGCTCTTCCATGAGCAAACCACCGCCAAGGCAACCGAGGCTGAAGCGCAAACGGAAACGGAAGCTGACGCTGACGCTGAAGGCGAGACTACGGCGACGTCACTGCCACGCTCGCAGGTCCATGCGCATGGCCTGGACGTGGCACGCTGGGTGGATGCACAGCTGCGTCAAGCGCAGCTTCATGGCCAGGTCACGCCCAAGGTCGTCCTGTTGCCCCTGCATCCAGTGAGTGCGCGCGCTATCGCGGTCTTGCGCGCTCGCTGGCCATCGCTCGTGTGGATGTTCCGGTTTGAAGACCTGTTTGCATTTGCGCTGCGGGTCGCCCTACGCAACGAATCAGTCACGGCCGTTGTGCAGGCCGTCCTGGCGCTCTGGCAAGAGCACGGTCGTGGCGCCCCTGTAGCGATCGACCCAAGTCTGAACTGGGTCACGTTCTCCTCGTTTGTGCAGGGGCTACTGAGCACGGGGCTGCCACCAGCGGCGCCTAACCAAGTGACGGTGGAGCCCGAGGCCTTGAGCCGCGTGTCATCGCTGTTGCGCGCCCTTGCGGACGTTCACAGCAGCCTGACACAGGGCCGGACGGGTCTGGCCGACACGGTCACCCACCTGGCGACGCTCTTCCACGTCTGTGACGGGTTTCCAGACGTGAGGTGCGCGTTGGAGGTGGCCTGGGCGCAATGCGAACAGCCACTGCATCTGCTGGCCAATGCGCTGCACCCACACCTCCGGCTGCGCACCGTGGGCTTGACCACGGCGCTGACCAAGGTGGATGTGCTTAGTGACTCGGCCGTGCGCTACTTTACGGAGCTGCTAGCACACACGCCAACGTCTCTGCGTGCGGATGTCACGGCGTATTTGCATGTGGCACAGGACGTGTTTGCGGACGCGTTTATCGGTGAATTCACGGCGATGGACGCCTACTTTGAATACCTCAGTGACAAGGCGACGTATGCCGAGTTGGCAGCGCTCATGCGCGTCGTGGATTCGTTCGCGGTGACGAGTATGGGCAAGAAGCCATCACTGTTACTGCTAGACCAGGTGGTTGAGGAGAAGGAGGATGGAGCGGAGGCGGAGGAGGAGGAGGAGATGAAGCGGACGGGGTACTCGAAGGAGGAGCGGCGCAAGCTGGCGGTGCTGGAAGACCGCTGGCATATCACCCGCGTTGCCCCCGCCAAGACGACGACGAGGATGGCCAGCTGCAGCGCAGTGGAGAAACCAGCGCATGCCGCGTCCGAGGCGGTGGCGGCCTGGGTCAAGCAACTGGACACGGAGCTGGCTGCGCGCATGGTGGATTTCCAGGAGCTGGACGCGGCGATGACCGCGATGGCCGCGGCAGCGATGGAGGAGACCGCCGCTGGTGATGGTGATGCCGAAGCCGCGGCGACGGCCTCGACCGAGGTAGCCTCGGAGGTGTTGCCCTCGCCGTTACCCTCGCAGCCGCAGGACGACCTGGAGACGTACCCATCCACGCCGCTTACTGGTGAACGCAGCAAGAAGCTTCGCCTCGCGAGTCTCTTCAATGCCTCTGAAGCCACCATTTAACCTCGTTAATCCATTTCGAGGACGATTGCTTTGCTGAGAAACTAATATGGGCTTAAAGAGTGTACCCACCCTGAGGGGGGGGGGGTACCATGCGGGTTCTCCTGTCGCAGGAGTAACCCGCATGGTAGGAGGCCTGCGTAAATGTACTGTATTTACCGCAGTTGGCTTCTTTGTGCGGGAGCGAGGGGATCAGCTCAAAATGTTAGAGGTTTCTATGTGGGCTGTGAATTGACGTGGATTGGAGCTGGTCACATTGACATTCATTTACACAGGTTGGTCGGAGTCAACTCGGAAACGTAACCCGAGTGCCCTGCAACCAGCTGGCTCGCATCGTGAAAACCTATGTACCCCCGCACCCAGCACTCCAGCTGGAGGTTCGCGATTTGTGGCGCTGACCCGTCCACATCCATGTTTAATCCATGCGTTTCCTGCTCTCCGACCACAGTTCACCCGTCGTTTGTGGACGCGCCGTCCACACGCAGTCAGCTTGGCCGTGACCCATCCAGCCACTTTCTTGATGCCGACCAGTTTACATCACCGTCCCCCCTCCACACACACACAGAGAAACACGGTTGGAGAGATGAAATGAACAGGGAGGAGCTCTCCCTGCCCAGTGCCTCCGGTCCACAGTGTGTACCAGTGTGTAGCGCCACACCCAACAAAACACACCCCCGTCTTGTCGGCGCCCACATTTTCCGAGCATATCCCAATTCCGATCGCTTCTACCACAGCAGCGGGGATCGACCTGGCATATTGACCAAGCCTCATGCTGCATGGACGCTTGATGCGCGGCGCCGCGCTGGCGCTGGCGCTCGCGGGCATCACGCTCACGAGTGAGGCCGTGGCCAGCGTCAGCGCCGACTTCTCCACGTTCTCCGAGTCACGAGGCCTTCACACCGAGGCCCACCCGGGCAACGTGCGCGCCATCTCCCTCTCGGCCAATGCGGATGCGGACACGGACAAGGCAGCAGAGACCGAGGCATCCGGTAGCGGCGACGGCAGCGCGGCTGACGTGGACACGGGCTACCTGAGCGAGCTGGTGACGGAGGAGGCGTTCGCGACGCTCTTCCCCAAGGCCAGCAGTCTCTACAGCTACCGCGCGCTGGGTGCCGCGGCCTCGACGCTCTACGACGGCGCGTTCCTGGCCCAGGGCGCGGCCACGAGCAAGCTCGAGCTGGCGGCCTTCTTGGCGCACGTCGCCATGGCCACCAACGATTTGCAGCTCACGCAGGATATGACCATGCGCGCCGGCGTCACCAGTGACGAGGCCGCCGTGGCCACGGCCAGCGAGGGCGGCGACATTGCGCTCTATTGCGACCATACGTACGCGTCCTGTGCTCGCGGCAAGAGCTACCACGGCCGTGGCCCGCTCATGCTGCGCGGCAACGCCGAGTATGCGCGCTGCAGCATGGCCATTGGCCGTCGCGACACGCTGGTGACCTCGCCCGAGCTCGTGTCCACGGACAGCCACGTGGCGTGGGCCTCGGCCATCTGGCAGTGGATGAAGGACGACGGCCTGGGCAGCCTGCACGACGCCGTGGTGGGCGAAACCAAGGGCGGCTTTGCACGCACCACGGCCATGCTCAAAGGGGGCGCCGAGTGTGGCGCCACGCCGCTGTCCTGGAACGGCGATGGCTCGCGCGTGCTCAAGTTTACGACCATTGCCACGGCACTGGAGGTCCCTCTGAGCGAGAAGATGACCAATGCGCTGTCGTGCATGACCGTGGTGCCCGCCGTGGAGACGCCCGCGCCCGAGACGGACACCGAGGCCGAAGAGGAGGCCGGGGACCTGACGGCGGACTCGCCCATTGCCGCGCTGATGCCCAAGAAGACGTTTGAAAAGCTGTTCAAGGACGCCATCTCATTGTACTCGTACGAGTCGCTGCTGGAGGCGGCGGCGCTGTACTCGGCCTTTGCCACGGGCTCCAGCGGCGCGGATGGAGCCGAGAAGGAGGACCAGGAGGCCAACAAGGCTGAGTTGGCGGCGTTTTTGGCGCATGTCTCGGTCAAGACCAAAGCCCTGACGCTGCGCGAGGATGAAAGCTACGTCAAGTATGGCGACGACGTGTTTTGCAACACGAAGAAGGCGGAGTGCGTGGATGGACGCAGCTACCACGGGCGTGGCGCGCTCATGACCGAGTGGAACTTTGTGTACGACTCGATGGGCGCGTCTCTGGGCGTGGACCTGGTCAAGAACCCCGATGATGTGGCGCGCAAGAGCGACGTGGCCTGGAAGACTGGCTTATTCGTGTGGATGACGGACGTGGGGCAGGGACGACCGCATGACTATGCCGGCACGACCGAGCTCATGGCGCAGGCCACGTCCATCCTCTACGGCACGCGGCGCTGCGGTGATTCCCCCACGGACAAGGATGGCGACGACACGCTCGTGGCTGCGTACCAGGAGATTGCCAAGGCACTGGGGCTGGCCGATGACTCACCGTTCCGCAGTGATCGTACGCTCACGTGTCGCCGCCTGCAGTACGGCATCGCCAGCGCCAGCGGCACCCGCTCGCTGGGTGACGTGATCGTCGCCGGTGGCCGCGTGGCCACCGTGGTGGAGACGTTACTGACCGAGGACCAATTCTCCAAGCTCTACCCGCATGCCAATGCCTTTTACTCGTACCGTGCGCTGGTCGAGGCCTCGCGGTATTACCCGCTCTTCGCCAACGAAGAAGGTGACGTCTACAACCAACGTGAGTTGTCGGCGTTCCTCGCGCATGCCTCCGTCTACTCGGGTAATTTTACGCGCCGGGAGATGCCGAACGCGGCCTTCTATGACGCGGATGCCTTTTGTGACACGGCCGTCGCGGCCTGTGCCGCGGGCAAGCGGTATCATGCACGTGGTGCCTTCCCGATGCGCTGGAACTACAACTACCTCAAGTGTGGTGACTTCTTGGCCCTGGATTTGCTGAGCAACCCGGACCTGGTGCGATTGGATTCCACCGTGGCGTGGCGCGCCGCGCTCTGGTTTTGGATGGAGCAAAAGCCGCTGTCCCCGTTGGGGTCGTTGCATTCCGTGATGCATCAGCATTTGGATTCCCCCGATGATAACTTCAAGCTGTCGACGCAGATGCTGGCCATCGCGGCTGATGGCACGGACAGTCAAATGTGTGGCGGGAGTGACTCAGAGAAGCAACGCATTGCGCAGTTTATTGCCGTGTGCCGGGAATTGGGGGTTCCCATCACCGACTCGGAGGAGAAACGCAAGCAGTTGCAGTGCAAGCCGCAGTACGATGGCCCCCGTGCGTCTACGACCGCGAGTGGGGACGCCAAGACCCCACTGCGGGACCTCGTGTCCTCGAGTCAGTTCCAGCAGATCGTGCCGCCCTCCTCTGCCAACCTCATCTACGGGTACGAGGCCTTTGTGGGGGCCGCGCTCGTGTTCCCTGGCTTTGCCGGCTCGGCTGATCCGGATGTCAGTCGTCGCGAGGTGGCGGCGCTCCTGGCGCATGCCTCGTTCGTGACCGATGGGTTCACGCTCGTGCAGGATGACCGCGCGGCCGCGGCCTGCACGACGGCTCCGCTCTGTTACCACGGCCGTGGACCGCTCATGATGACGGGCAAGAGCGTGTACGAACGCTTTGAGGCCGCTACGAGGCAGCCCGTGGTGGCCAGCCCGGACGACGTGGCCAGTAGCGCCGATTTGGCCTGGCAAACGGCGTTCTACCTCTGGACGACCAACAAGGTGGCCGCGGATGAAAAGGAAGGCGCCGATGACCACAAGATTGAACCCGATGAGAACCGCGACAATGCCCTGGAGATTCAGCAAACCGCACACGAATACTCGTTCACTGACTACGCGTTTGCCGGGTCCTGCACGGTGATCACGCCCGAGCTGTGCCCGTCGTCAAGTGCCAGCAAGAAGAACGATGGCAAGAAGAAGAAGAACGACGACGACGCTGCGAGCAAGCCCAGTGACAGTGGGGCCACCGAGTCTACGCGGCGCCGTCTGATCCGCCAGGCCGGTGGTGACATGGATGCCGATGCGCTGGCCAAGCTCATGCAGCTGTACGAGCAGGCCTGCGAGGCGCTGGAAGTGGAGCCGGAGGAAGTGCTCTCGTGCCAGGATAGCAAGTTCACCGAGTTCCAGGTGGAGCAGCTGGAATCCGAGTCGGATGGCGGTGCCGCCGCCATCACCAAGTTCCTGCCCAAGGAACTCTTCCAGGAGCTGTTCCCGAACGCTGACCCGTTGTACAGCTACCACACGTTGATTGACGCCACCAAGAAGTTCCCAACGTTTGTGAACGATGGGCCCGAGGTGCAGAACCGCTATGAGATGGCGGCCTTCCTGGCGCAGATGGCGCATGCCTCGGGCAACTTTACGTACACGCAGCAGTCCGGGTACAACCTTTTCCCCGTGGACCAGTTCTGTGACAAGACCATCACCACGGCCGCCTGCGCGCCCAACGAGCGCTACCACGGACGTGGACCCATCCAGCTCTCGTGGAACTACAACTACGACAAGTATGGCAAATACCTCGACCTTGACCTGCTCAACTACCCCAACTGGGTGGCCACAGACTCGAAGATCGCGTGGGGCAGCGCCATCTGGTACTGGATGACGGCCTTCTCCGACATGGGCAGCATGCACGACGTGTTCCCACGCGGCACCAAGGAGGGCGGCGGCGTGTACGACTACGCCTACACGACGTTCTTGCTCATCGGAAGCCTCGAGTGTGGCGCGGAACCCGTGGTCCCCGAGCCGGAGACGCAGCGCATCTCCCTCATGAAGCTTTTTGCCACACGATTCGGTGTGAGCCCTGGGCCCAAGCTTTCGTGCCAGAATGGAGACTACGAGTACCCAACGTATTAAGAAGAAAGACCCTGCGCACGAGCGAGAGATTTCGATTCGATTCGAGTGGAGTTAGTTGTCTCTCGCTGGTGCGTGTGATTAGAAATCGAGGATGGCGACGTGAAACGATAGCGTCGTACGTGCAACAAAGCGCGGCTCGATGGTCTCCGTGTAGTAGGACGCATTAAGGTGCAAACATGCCAGTTTTGACGTTTTCATTGACGTTTTCATCATGCTGTCTCCTTCCTTCTTAGCCATAACCTAACTACTCACGCTCGCGAGACCTGAGTCGTATTGCCGCCAATTGTCACGCGTCTCGCTCATGTTCTCACCCACACTTCTTTCTCTTTCGCTCTCTCGCTACTTATCCACGAGTAGCTGCTAGCTTCCTTCCTGGTTGGTTTCGTAGTAGTAGCCTCTACTCATGTGCGGGCAGCACCTTGCCGTCGCACTCGCCAAAGCCTATTCTGTAACCATCGCCCTGGCAAAAGCCGCGCACGCAGATGGAGTCGCCATCCTGGATAAACTTGCGCGTCTTGCCACTGTCACCCAGCGGAATGTCGCGTGTGCCCTGCCAGCTCAGCTCCAGCATCGAACCCAGCGACGAGTCGGTTGAGCCCGAGATCGTGCCACTGGCCAACAGATCACCTGGTTGCATGTTGCACCCCGTCACCGTGTGGTGCACGAGTTGCTGCTTCATGTTCCAGTACATGTTGCGCAGGTTGCTCTTCGTGATCGGGTACGCCTTGCCTTCCTTTCCTTCCTCATGCGGACGCAACGCGACCTGGAGCTGCAAATCATAGGTACCACGAGCATAATTCGGGTCCGTGATGTAGGGCAACGGCGCAGGCTCCTGCTTGGGCCCAAAGCTTGGCTCGCAACGGAATGGCTCGAGCGCGGCCAGCGGCACAACCCACGGAGAGATCGTGGTGGCAAAGTTCTTGGCACCGAATGGACCCAGCGGCACGTATTCCCACTTTTGAATGTCGCGTGCTGCATGCCAGACAGAAAGAAGAAAACAACATGCAAATACGTCAATTAGTCAGTGAACTGGGTAGTTGATTCATGCTGCACAAAATGTTGGTTCCAAGTGGTTCAATCCCTTGGTCCACACCCATTGCATCGTACGCACCACTCCAGTCGTTCATGAGCACAACACCAAAGATGTGCTGCTCGGCCTTGTCCATGGTGATGGGGTCGCCCATTGGGTTGCCCGTGCCCACGAAGAAGGCCATCTCAAGCTCGTAGTCCAGGATACGGCAAGGGCCAAACGTCGAGCCCTTGGACGGATCCGCGCGATCCGCCTGCAGCTGTCCACGGGGGCGACGCACTTCCGTTCCCGAGACCACGACCGAGGAGGCTCGGCCATGGTACCCGACGGGTAAGTGCAGCCAGTTGGGCTGCAGCGCGTTGTCCTTGCCGCGAAACATGATGCCAACGTTGGTGGCATGCTCACGGGACGAGTAAAAGTCCGTGTAGTCACCAATCTGCGCCGGCAGGTGCATCACCACGTTGGGCATGGGCACGAGTGCACGTGCCCGCAGGCCTTCATTGTCACGCAGCGTGGGCTCATCCGCTGAGAGCAGCTTCTGGATGGTGGCGCGCGCCGTGGCCCACGCGCTCGCGCCCTGCGCCATGAACGCGTTGAGCGAGGGCGTGTCAAAGCAGGCGGCATCAAAGCCTTCAAAGTGGCCCTCGGCGGCGATCACGGCCAGGTCCAGCACCTGCAACACGCAGGGACGCATACGAAGAGGGATCGGCCCGTTAGGTTTGCCATTCTCGCAACGCTACCGCTACTTACTTAACACACGAAGAAGAAGAAGAGACGCACCCAGTCGCCGATGGCCACACCCACGCGCGTCTTGTCGTTGGTCTTGGTGGAAAACACGCCGTAGGGTAGGTTCTGGATGGGGAAGTCGCTGTCGGCGGCCACGGGCACGAAGCTGGCGAGGGTCATCTTGAGGCGCTTGGAACTGGGGGAGGACATGCAAGACAGCAGTCTGATGGGGAGGAGCACGTAGATAGACAGACAGACAGAGAGAGAGCGTGAGAACGAGGAGGAGGAGGGGGGG
>JAADWT010000644.1:0-16662 GCA_023336285.1 Pythium grandisporangium
CCATAGCCATAGCCATAGCCATAGCCATAGCCATAGCCATAGCCATAGCCATAGCCATAGCCATAGCCATAGCCATAGCCATAGCCACCGCCGTACCTTGGAGCGCTTGTTCACGTCGGCGCCATGTGCTACGAGCCACTGCGCAATCACGAGTCGGCCGCGCTCGCAGGCCACAAATAATGGCGTCTGCTCCAGCTAATGAGGAAGACGACGGTATATGAGGACACTCCAGCAGTAGACGGCTGAGAAAGCTACGTACTCCTTGACAATTGATAACTCAGCGGATACTAATAGCCGATCAACCACACGGCACCTTGTTCCACTGATTCACGCGTGCCCCAAACGTGAGCAGCACCTCGAGCGTCGCCACGTATGCCTTGGTATCCTTTTGCATCAACGCGCCGCTATTGAAAGAACCAAAACAAAAGCAAAAACATGGAGCATCGTGAGCTACATTACCTCTCTCGGGCTATAAAGGGGGTTAGCGACCGATTTCAGGGCCACGTCGGGAATGAGCGTACCGTGCCGCGCAGATCATGGGCGTATCACCGCGCTCGTACGGGTCACTGCCTCCGCGCGGCTTGCCATTCGGGTCCATCCCCTTCTTGAGGCGCGTGCGCACGCCGTGGGCATCGCCAATTGCCGCCAGTGCATGCAGATTGTCGATACCCAGCTCCGCATCTGAGGCGTTGTCGCATTCGCCACCACCAACAAAAAGCGATGAACGCTCAATCAGTCCGCCACATTCACTGGACTGGAGCGGTAATACAGTAGCAAGGCCTGGATGATGGTTATTGACAAAGGTACGCACCCAGGTATCCGTGCTGCACATCCGCGTAGGGCGCGAAGTAGTCACTAGCCGCTGCACCCATGAAGACTGACCACCCCTGCAGTGCCAAGAGGGCTTCGACGCCTTCCTCAATGGATTCACGGAGCCAGGAAACATTTAGCCGCATGTAT
Source organism: Pythium grandisporangium (assembly GCA_023336285.1). NCBI lineage: Eukaryota > Oomycota > Peronosporomycetes > Pythiales > Pythiaceae > Pythium > Pythium grandisporangium. The sequence continues at coordinate 961 of JAADWT010000644.1, forward strand.
TTGTTTTTGGTAAATGTCTTAGGGCCATCGGCATGGTCAGACTGTGAAGGATAAAAATAATAATGGTCCATGCATGTCATGGTGTATGGACGAGGCTTTGAAGGGTCAAAGGGAATACATACAATATTAGATCATGTGGTGCGCACTGCCCGCCGACCCTAGGCATGGCAAGTGGTCGGGTCGTTAGTTTTGATCGAGAGTGGTGAAATTGTTGGCTATTCCCGCGAACTTCGTAGTCGTTCCGAAGATTGCGGTCCCCCTCTGTGAACTGGATTTCGAAGTTACGTAGTTCTCCATGCCATTCCATACACTACTCTCCACACCCTCCCTCCGCAGCGGCCTACGTAGGTACCCCCACGCACTGGTCATTGTCGAAGATGACATGACATGCTGCCATCCAGACTTTTATGTAGTGTACGTCTGAAGAATGGCCGACGGCATTCTTCAGACAGGTCAATTTTGACGAAAATAATATATTCCATTTAATCATACGAAGTACACAATTAAATAACTACGAGGGATGCCGGAACAGATCCCAACCACGCTGGTCAGCAAACAATCAGGACGCAACGCAAACACCGACACTCGTGGTATCTGCTCGGCAATTTCCTTGATAGCCGCAGTAACTTTCCTTGTGTGTGTTCGTAATCCTCGTGGAAAGGATGTCTGCTTTGTGAACGGTGTCCACTCGGTTTGGTTTGGTTTTCTTCCTCTGGTTCTCTTTGCTTTCACCTCCCGTGCTCATATCGGCCACGGGTTTTCCTTCACGGCTGGGCTACTCGAGCGTTTGCCGCAACTTGCCGCGAAACTCTTCTTTCAAGGCTGACAACAGATGGATATCTTGATGCAGATCGGAAATCAAATGTGCGGGCGTGGTCGGATCCTTGCGGAGAGCCACGAGTAAAACCTTCTTGTTGTGCAGGCTCTCAAAAATACCCTCAAAGTTTTGCAGTAAGAGCCCAAAGTACTTTTGATCCGCGAGCAGGTCGTGTCGATGGCTGTTGTTGCTCGAGGAATGCGTGCTCGATTTCTCCTGGCTGCCACTGTCTTCGCCCGTTGTCTCCGAGTTCTCGACGTTTCCGACTTCAGTACGCGACGAAGATGATGAATTCCGAGCATTGGTAAGGTATTGGCGCGCTGCCGCGGCCGCACTGCTTTCCTGGGTCGTGGTGCCACCGGATGACTCGACCACGGCTGATGCTGGGCCACTGGCTTCGTTGCTACATCCACCGATGGTATTATTATTGCTGATGTCGCCGATACTCCGTTGGTTGGCCACCGTCTCGGTGTTGGCGCCGTCGTTGATGTCCAACATATCGTCATAACTCCTCCGCGGTAGCCCACTGCCCATCGAGGCACCCCGTGCCGTCGAGACAGGGATGGTCGAGCGCCCATCATTCGAGCAAGCACTGGAGGTCGCATTCATGGCCACCTCATGAGGCACGCTTCGCATCGAGGTCGGTGCTGGAACTGCTCGCTTCACGCGCTTGCGTGCGCGCTGCGGGGACGAATTGACCGAGACTATCGCAGTGTTGGGCGCGTTCTTGTCCACCCCAGTGTCATTCACCCCTTTGCCTTCAATGTACTCGTCCGACTTGATGAGCTGGAGCAAATCTGGACGAGCGTGAAGCCGTTGGTGGAGGTAGTACACATCTGGTCGGCCTGCACAAAAGCCAATGTAGTCGCGGTCATCAACACCTGTGAACAACAAGAAAATCACACTCATGTCAGTCAGTCCGGCAACCATTGCCCACGCCATCATCACAACACTGCAATCCATCGCCACCCAATTCGGTTCGTACCTGCGGCTGTAAATTCAAAGCATGTCTTGGTGTAGGCAAATGTGAGTTCCTTCCACATCTCCCAGAGCTGAAGGGAGCTCCACTTGGTGTTTCGTGAGTACGACGACACGGGTAGACCACTCATGACATCGTCATCCTCTCCCTCTCCACTCAAAAAGTCCTGGCTTCCGCTTTCCGGGTCGTAATTCACCGTGGCCTGCGCGATCGTCCTCCGGATATACTTTTGGCGAATATCCACCCAAAACTGCCATCGCGAGCGCTCCGTGGCCAGACGATCCACAAACTCACTCGACAGCACCACGTCCACTAGGCGAACCATGTCGTCCGGCGTGTAGTCTCGATCAAAATGGAAGCTGCCCCCCTCTTCCTGCTTGGATTCTTCATCCGCCGCTGCACTGTTGTACCCTCCACCACCACTGGTGGACGCTGTGGCCATTGAGCGGTCCACATGGGAACGTGGCTTGCCCGTGCCGGTCATCATCGGATTGGACATGCGAGACGAAGTGGAGACGCGCGTGGGCTCCGTCACGCCCACTGCACTGCGAGCCACCGTGTGTGGATGCCCCCGAAAGCCTCGAGAAGCCTGGCGCTCCGGCGATGCCGAACGGCTGGCGTACTCCTGTTGCTGCGAATACGGTCGCACATAGGACGAGGACGCGATCGAGGTCGACGGTGAGTTCCCAAATGATCTCGACTCACGAAGCTCGACCCCGATCGGCATCTGCGGTGTGAGCGCACCGTCGCGATCCAGTACCGTGTTCGCATTGGTGTTCGTCGTCGTCGTCGTCGTCGTCGTCGTTGGGTTGGTGTGGGCGCTGGCATTGGCACGGTTCCTCATCATCGCCCCATTGGTGGTACCGGTACCCATGTCGACAGTGGCGGCGCCCAAGAGCGCAGCCTTTTGGTGCTGGGTGCGGTGAAAGCGGTAGAGCGCCTCGACCATCACGTGCTTCTTCACGTTCTTGAGCCCTCGCAGCTTGAAATGCGAACACTTTTTCCGCAACTGCTTGGATGTCCACGTCTCATAGGGCACGTCATCGTGGGGCAGGTGGAAGTCCTGGCTGTCACCGCGTGGGAACGCAGTGCTACCCGACTGCCCCTGGGTCGTCGCTCGCGCTTTGCCCTTGCCCTTGCCCTTGCCCTTGCCCTTGCCATTGCCATTGCCCTTGCCACTACCATTACCATTACCATTACCATTACCATTGCCATTGCCGTTGCGCACCATGGCGCCAGATGGTCCACCTCCAGTCACGCTGGCGGTGCCATCCTGGCTGCTGACACTGATGGTATGGCTATTGCGGGGGATACTCAAGTACTGATGCGCATGGCCGTCAAACCCGGTCTCCGCCTGGAACTCCGTCTGCGCCAGCCGTCGCTTCTGGCCAGCCACAACCGCACTGGGCTCACGCACCAGCTCAGCTGAGCCGCTGCCGCTGCCGCTACCACCAGCGGTTCGTGAAGGCCCGCGAGGCTCCATCGCTACGCGCGAGGGCACAGTCGTCGGTGGTGGCGGCGTCGCCATGGCCATGGCCACGTGCGAGCGGTAGTAGAGGTGTGGCGGCACGGCCGTGCGGTGCGCATACCCGGTCAGCGCGCTTCGTGGCGCCGTGGGTGGTGGCGTTCTCGTGCCATTAGCGTTCCTGATCAGTCCGTATGCGCTGGAGGAGACCCCGGTGGCGGTATTGCTCGTGTCGTTCATGGTGGCGTTGCTGTTGGGGGTTGGACAAAGGGTAGCGTTGGCGTTGGTGTTGGCATTGACATTTTTGTTGGCGTTGGAGTTGGCGTTGGCGTTGGCGTGGGTGGTCAGTCCATGGAGGAGCGCCTGTTGGTCCTGATGCAGGTGTGCACCCGCCCTTCGCGCGTGGATATGCGCTGCCAGGCGCCGCTGAGCATGTTGACGTTTCTGCTGTTGCTGCATGGAGCGGCTCAGCGCCATGTGGTCGTGGGCACTGCTCGGGCTGCCCCCAAACGGCGACCCCGAGCCTGAGACGGAACCGGAAGCGGAACCATGGCTCTGCTGGCGCATGAGCAGCGGCAGCAGACGGCCGCCAGGGCTGCCATCACCCGCGGCAATGGCGCCGCCGTGGGGCGGTAGTGACTGCTGCATCTGCTGTTGTAGCGCCTGAATGGAGATCTGCTGTGCCGGCTGGCTCGAAAGTGGCGACGGCGGAGCCATTGGGTCGTGCTGTCGCCCCGTGGCCATCCCGGTCATGCCGTTGCCGTAGTTATTGCCCTTGGGGACCCGCGACGCAGCTTGCTGCTGCTGTGGGTGTGGCTGTGGCTGTGGCTGTGGCTGTCGCTGCTGTTGTGGCTGGTCTCCATCCTCACCTAGAAACTCCTCTTCGTCGTCATCCACTTCATCTTCCTCGTCCATGTCGCTGCCGGTGGTGTTGGCGTTGGCGTTGGCGTTGGCGTTGGCGTTGGCGTTGGCGTTGGCGTTGCCGCTGCCGTCGCCGCCGCCATGGCCATGACCGTCTTGCTCGTCGTCGTCGTCGTCGTCGCGCACGTGTGCATGGTGCTGGCCACCGTCGGACCCGCCGTCGGACCCGCCGTCGGACCCGCCACGTGCTTCTTCCTCACCAGTGGTGACCGCCGCATTCTGCTCACGGTGTCGCGTATTCTGTATGTCACCGGCGCCATGGGTCTCGATATCGGTTGAGGAGGCCGAGTGCGGAGTGATGGTCGATCCACCAACAAGGGGGCTAGTACTTCTTCCTCTGTTGTTTCTTCGCGCAGTCATGGAGTCGAGCCCCGCCACAGGGGCGGTGGCGCCACTCGAATTGTTGGCGGAGTTGGTGTTGGTGTTGGTGTTGGTGCTTGTCGTTGGTGGAGCTATGGGGGCGCCGCTCGTGATGGGGAGGGCGGTGGGTCCGCTCTCTGTGGGTTGGATGTGGCTGGTTTGCTGGTTCGCACCACCACCACCACCACCACCACCAGTGGTGGTTCCGCCACGATTCCTGCGCATTGCCTCATGCTCCTGGGGCTTCATGCTGACGATGTGTTAAGGTTCGTTGTGCTTGTGGAAAACGTGTAGGATCATGCACCAAACCTCTCCGTTTTGCGCCTGCTCTCTTCGTGGTCTTTGCGTTTGTGGTCGTCTCCCCAGTTTCTCAGCGTGCAAGTTGCTATTGACAGTATCTACGTGGTGCGAATTCGCTCGCGCGTTTGTGTAGGACCCGGGCAATAGTCTACGGTTGCAGATTCACGACGAGCATTTCTGGTCGTTGGTCGGCCTCAGGAGGCCCTCTTCGAGAACATTAACAAATTTGGGGGAATGTTTTACAACTTTAGTCAAATGTAGACAAACTTGACAAAAGTGGGAGCTTTGGGGGGAATCGTCCGATAAATTGTCTAAAATTGTCAGGAAAGCCCCCACTGTGTTCGCTTTGAGCGCTTAGACCGCGAAGCCCCAAGGAAGCGAAACGGAGGTTGGAGGCGCGGTACGGCATGCACAGCGATATGCGTATACATACAGAAGCTATCATCTATTGTGGAGCACTGCAGCAGTTCAGAGATTGCGAGTAGGGAGTGCGGGTGGTTGCCAACCACCTTTCGCGATAGTTGTAGCGAAACGGTATACAGTGAAGCTCCACTATTGACGCCACATTTGAGTAATTAAATATAATGTCGCTACATTTGGCAATTGCGTCCCTATTCACCGTTCACGTCGTCCGTCCTCTCCCCTTTCTCCCGGTCACCGCTTGGGAAAGGGCGGTAAGAGGGAAGGTGATTCTCCGTAAAGATAAATCAATTTTGCTCTAATTCACGAGATAGAGATGCTCTAACCCACCGCTCAAAAGAGAAGTACCGTACAGCGTTAGTGCATCCAGTGGAGCTTTTACCCTACTACTGCATGCTACTACGTAGTATAATTCATGACGTCGCACCAAATTTATGAATTCCGAGGGTCAGATTTGACCAGTGGGTGGCGTCAGTCTGGCGACCTGAGATGGAGGGAATATTAGATCGCCAGATTGGGAAGTAGCGTCTCAAAAAAATGACGATCTTGCTTTATGGTTGCAATAATGAAAACCATGCGTCTTGATCTTCTTGTGCTAAAATTATGGAAATAAGGTTCTTTTATGAACCTTGTTTAAAAATCCAAGTTGAATTGAGGAGGTTTAAGAAACCCTAATTGGTTCATCCCTCCCTCTCCATTTAAAGGTCTGTTGGTGGACATGCAGCTGAAAATTCGTTGGTCTGGCTGCCAACGGTACCTGCTGACCAAAGTCGGCGAATAAGAACGTTAAGCTGTGTGACTACCAAATATATGCGTTTATATCCTTCACGTTAATGCCAGTGGTTACCGTTGCGTGTTTCTGGGTTGGCCGCTGAGAAATCCTACCTTGGGCAGCCCTACTTTGTCCTTGTAAATAGCCCTGGATTTCTTTGTTGCCAACCCTACCAATACTGAGCGCTAGGTTCGCAGGGCAAGCAGAGCAGGAAGGGGGGGGAGGGTCACTAAAGTGCGATAGTGGACGCACTGTAAGATTCTTCCACACGAAACATGAATATGCAGTATGGCTCGCCACCGCCAAGCGCGCCGCCGCCCCTGCGCGCGGCCCCGCAGTCCATCAGCTCGCTGTTCCCGCAGGCGCGGAAGCTGCAGTTCGAGCTGAAGATGCAGATCAGCTACATCGATGCGGGCAACACGAGCGGTCGCTCCGAGGGCGAGGACGAGCTGCAGGGAGACGCGCGCGCCAACCTCAGCGCGCTGCAGCAACTGCTCTGGCAATTGGACTCGCTAGTGCAGGTGCACCCCAAGCCGGCTGAGAGGGAAACATGGATCAAGTACGTTGCTGCATGGCTGTGGATGGCCAGTGTGACTGCGTGCTGTAGTGAGAAGGGTGGAGGGAGGAGGTATGCTAATGGCATTTGGGGTGGGGGGGGGCCAGGAAGCTGCAGCAGCTACGACAGGAAACGCAGGCATTGGGGAGTACACTGGAGCAGCACCTCTTCCGCGTGAGCAGACGTGCCACGGAGATGCGCGAGCGCGAGTCACTCATGAACCGACGCAATGCCGTACGTCTGTCGTGTCGATGCTGGGTAGTAGTCCTTCAATCGATGAACGTGGCCATAATTTGTGGTGATCCTAATGGCGATGACGGGTGACTGACTGGCTGTACAGGGGTTTGATTCCGCGAATGCAGCCATGTACGCCGCGCAAGAGTCGGAATCGCTGCAACGCTCGTCGCAGATGGTCTCGGACCTCACAAGCCATGCGACATCGATTCTTGGTGATCTCTCGGAACAGCGCGCGCGATTGAAGGTGCGTGCGCCGCTGCCTTGCTGTTGAGGATGAAGTTCTTTGCGTTTTCATGGGATTTGACTGGATGTGGCGATGGTTACTTCTACTTACACTGCTGCTGCTGCGTAGGGGGTGCGAACGAAACTACTGGATGTCGCCAATCGGCTGGGTCTCTCAAGCTCGCTGCTGCGCATCATTGAGCGACGCGACACCGTGGATTTTTGGATCGTGGTGGGCGGTATGCTCTTCACGCTCCTCTTCCTATATGTGTGTGTGGCATACATTCAACAGTAGGTACGACCACCAACACCGCGCACGCGTGTTGATGACTAGCAAAAATCCAGGCTGTGTCAACACAGAAGAGATACGCAGACACAAGAGTCGGGCGCCTGGTCAAGGGGTCGAGTTGCGAACGAAGCTTCGCGTCCCCATACTGCTCTCCATTGCCCTTCAACGATACCGTGGGGCTTGAGAGCATCCGACCACGACTGTACATGTGAAGGGTATCTGCGGGGTGCGGACAATGAAGGACTTGAGCCAAGATAAGGAAGGCTCACACCATACACCATACACCATACACCATATTCTCGGAACCACATGTAGAGGCGCACGCAAACCCGAGGAACTGCCCATGCACTTGCTAGAAAAGATTAAATGCCAATTATATAAGATGAGTACCACATGAAAATTCCCCCATGGAGTTGTTGCCTTTCACCTTGCACAACCCTACTCTAGGCACTCACTCAAGGACGCATTGCACTGCACTCTGAAGAGACCAAAGGAAGGCAGTGCACTACGTCGTCTGGGTTCTTCAGGCTCCTTACTGCGCAAGAGAAGCAAACCAAACCGCTCCAACCCCGTGTCCGTGAATCCGCTTTGATGCGTCTCTGTCATGCATGCACTCAAAAACCACACAGCTTGCAACACGTTGTGTCAGATGCGAAGAATCGATGAAGAAGGTAAATGCGGGAAGAAATTCTCAGGCAACATGCTTTCCTTCGTTCTTGACAAATGGATGAGCCAGTGCCTCTTTGGCAGTGATGCGTTTGGACGAATCAAGCGTGAACATGCGCTCCAATAGGTTCCGGAGCTCCATGACTTGCTTGCGGTCGTCTGAGTTGCTCTTTGCGCTCAGAAGAGCCGTCCCCAGATCCATCTTGGTCTTGATCACATCCATCACACGGAGAATTGGTTTCGCTGCCCACACGCCAAAACAACATGACAAACAAAAACATGGTGAGCATATCAACTGCCCACAACATTATCTCATACACCACAGAAAACCATATACCCTACCTGTCACACGATCAAGTTCGCGACTGCAAAACTTGCCGTCTTCAGTGAAATGTGGCTCCATGAGTAGCTGTTCCACGTACACTTGGCGATGCTTCTTGATGATTTTATTTGGCACCTTTCCCTTGAGTTCCATGAAGAGCTTGAGCATCTCATTGTTTGTTGCCCCTGGAAACATCACTTTCCCAGTAAACATCTCGAACAAACAGCACCCGACAGACCACATATCTACCGCTTTATCATACGCGAGGCCTAGCACGATCTCGGGTGCACGATAGAATCGGCTGACAAGGTATGGCGTCGGGTCTGGTTTCCCATCACCCATTCGAAATGCCGACCCGAAGTCACACAGCTTGATCATTGTCTGCTTGTCGTCCAGCAAAATGTTGTCCGGCTTGATATCTACAACACAGCATTCATGATTAGTCAGCACAAACCACACAAACATTTAGTTCGTGAATGGGAAGTCTCTACGAGAACGGAACAGCTCATCAATCCAGAAACTTACCAGCATGTACAATGCCACAGCTCTCCAAATGACTCAGGGAGATTAGGAGGTGCTTGCAAAATATTCGCACAGCGCCAAGCGAGATCCCCCCCTTGCCACCGAATTTCTTCATGGCCTCACGAAGGTTCATTTGCATCGACTCAAATACTAATGCGGTATGGTTTGCATGCTCAAACCGCTCCAATAATCGCACGCAATGCTTCTTGTCACGTGGGTCCTTCGCAGCGAGGTCCATGAGGATTTTGATCTCGGTTTGAGCAGCCTCTCTCATCACTTCATTGTTCCGAATCAGTTTGATTGCAACTGAAGTTGCATTGACAGCCGCTGAATCTTCGTCGACGCGCTGGCAACGCAGCACGGTCGAAAACACGCCTTTACCCACCATACCCAAAACTCGATACGTGCCATTCAGCAGTTCACCCATGTGGGGCTTGTAATAGCCCTCCGCATCGTCGTAGTTGGACTGCATCGGCGCCATAGCCCCCACAGCCGAAATGGCTGCGTCCCCATTACCCTGTGGACTCAAGGCACCATCGTCTCCATCGGCTACAGCAAACATGTCAAATTCGTCTACGTCGGTTGCTGCTACTGGTTTGTCCTCCACCACATGTTGAATGTTTCTCTTCCCCGTGCTGACTTCCTTCTGCGCATTTTCCTCTATCGTAGTTACGACTTGTACCTTGCTGTCAGCGATCGGCGTCTCGCTTGCGTTTTCGTGATTCGTTGTGGTTTCAACGGTGGACTTGATGGCCACCGCGTCACCGCCCTTGATCCCAGCCATCGCACTCCTCGCCTCTGCCAATGCCTTCAGAATATTCTCCTTCATAGAGCCCACATCAATAGCACCACCGCTTGTCGTGGCCGTGGTAGCTGTAGACAACGAAGCAGGCTTGTCCCCGTCGATATCTGCCGTTGTCTCCGATTCCACCGTGCTTGCCGTATTATTCACCGACCCAGAAAACCGTTCCACGCTTGCCTTCTTGCACTCCACCGCCGCGGCCTTCTCCGTACTGCACTGGCTCATTGTCATTGACGAAGTCGCGTCACTTTGCTCGCGTGTGAGTGCGTCGCTGTCCGCCTCCATGGAGACGTCTCCATCCGTATCCGGACTAGCCGCAGCGCTTACCACTTCAGCTGGTGTGGCATCAATGTGCGCCTGCGCTGCACCAGTAGTGACTCGTACCGACTGGTTCCCTCCTGCTCCTGCAGCTCCTGCAGCTCCTGCGCTTTCCATGGCAACACCACCATCAGTCATGGATGCCTCGCGCTCCGGCGAATGCTCATGCACGGGGCCACGGCGCTCACGCCGATGGCTTTTTTCACGACTCTCCCTCGTGCTACGGTGCGTGCGACGTCTCCGCTCGTACCGGTGTCGATCACCTGCTTCGTCATCTCCATCCGCGTCATCGCTCGAGCGTCGACGGCGGCGGTGCGAGCGATGCGAGTGATGCGAATGGTGGTCACGATGACGATATTCCCCGCGGCCATGGCGCCGTCGGCTTCCCCTGGACCGAGAGCGAGAGCGAGACCGAGACACTGAGCGGCGCGAGGAGCATCGAGACCGGCCATGCGATCTGCCAGGAGAGCGGCTGCGGCGGCGAGATCGCGAATGGTGCGGACGAGGCGACGCCGACGCGGAGCGCGAGTGCGAGTGCGAGCGCACCCGTGGCCGTGACTGCGGCTGTGACCGCTGCCTGCTGCTGCTACGCGTACGGCCCCTGGTGGCCGCGTCCGCGTCCGCGTGTGTCGTCGTCGTCGTCGTCGCGGCCATTGCTGTGATCCGTTTCCTTCTTGTCGTGTGTGTGTGCCCTTTGCAAATGGGCGAGGAGTGAATATGGGTTTGCCACTTGACGGGCCGCCCTCCTTATCATTGCAGGTTGACCCAAGTGGGTCTGGGTCACTGACCCCCCTGACCCAGGGGGGCCGGAAAACCCGTCATCCCCCCTAAATACAACGCCCTTCAATTATTTAACTTATATGGGTACAGGCTACCTATCCGAAAACCCAAGACATACACTCCTTCCTCCCATCTCTGTCTGTTTTGCTGTTGTTTTCTTCCCTGTGACTTGGCGCAAAAGGGAAACGAACGCGCCACCATGCAGCGCGTGATCTCGCGCGTGCATCAGATCGTGACGACGCATGGGGGAGGCGACAGCGACGGCAGTGGCAGTGGCGGTAACGATGGAAGTGGTGACGGAGATAGAGAGGCGCGGCCTCTGCTAGGAGCCCATGAGGACTCGGCGCTGGGCGCGTCGCCATCGTCATCGTCATCGTCATCGCCGGCGGCCGTCCAGGCGGCGTCACCCGCCAATCACTCGCGTGAGAGAGAGGCCACGCCGCAGGCCGTGAAGGAGATTCGCCTTGCGGTGGATCGATTGCAGTACGCGACGCTGCTGGGCGAACGCAAGAAGGCCGTGGCCTCGCTGCATGAACTGGCCTCGCAGTTTGCCTCGACACAACGACAGCAGCGCGACAGCGGTAGCGGCGGTGGTGGTGACGCACAGAGTGCGGCTGATCACGCTGCATTGGGGCTGGCCGCGATCCCGGTGCTGCTGAACGCGCTGATCTCGGACCCGCGCGACACGGAGCTCATGGAGGCCATGTTGGAGTTGCTGCAAACCCTCGTCGTCGCGTCTCCACGCACAGCGACGGCGCTGCTGCAGGTATCGCCCGTGGAAAGCGCCTCTTCAGTCCTCTCGTCGTCGATGCCGCTGTCGGGCATGCAGATCTGTCTGCAGTTGTTACAGGACCCGTCGCCGTGGATCCGCGGACCGACGATCACGCTGGTGAAATGCCTTCAGGATGCGCAACAAGCCGCGTTCGCGACCAGTGTGCTGGAATGCAAGGAGGGGCTTCGACGACTATTGGAGGTGGTGGAGGACAAGCGTGAGCATATCCGGGACGCTGCCTTACAGGTACTCGTGAAACTCACGGAGCGAGAAAAGAATGTACAGCAATTCCTAGCGTTTGAGGACGGCTTCGTGCGGCTGTTTCAGATCATGGAGGCCGAGGGATTGCAAGACGGAAGCTCGGTGGTCTCGGATTGCCTTCAGATTGTGAACAATATGGTTCGAGATAATCTCATGACGCAGACGCTGTTCCGTGAGCTTCCCGTGTTGGTGACCCACGTGCCGCAGCTGTTGGCTTTGCCCTCGAAAGCGACCATGACCGCGATGGATGCGGAGATGGACGCCTCGACGGCAGTGAATCGCACGGGCATGGGTACACGACCATCTGCTCGGAAATCGACGCAGAAGAAGCGCTCGTTGAAGCTTGTGCTCCAGTTGATTCGGTTTTTGGTTGCAGGGCTACACGAAGGAGTGGATGAACAGATGCTTGATGAGTTGGCTCGCCGAGAACGAGCAAGGAAAGCGACTGACCTGCCCTCGATTCAGAGCTTTATGGGTCGGCAAACCATGATCATGGGGGCTATTGCGGAGATTGTGTGCTGTGAGGATGAAGAATGGACGGATGTACGATTGCAAGCGCTCGACTTGCTCCAGCTACTGGGCGACGGGAATGGTGGGAACCAGATCATTTTGGTGAATTTGATGACTATACCGTCACGACGCAGTCTGTTATCTGAGCTGATTCGACTGGATATTGCGGAGGATGAAACCCCGGTTGGAGCATCCGCGACAAATTTACTTGACGCATTGTTCGCAAAGAATGAATCGGCGAAAATGGCCGTTTTCCAGCACCTAAATGCCCCACCGCCTATGATGGATGATGAACACTTGAATGACGTTGGCAACGATAGCTCTCTGCAACTGGGAGCTGGTCGTGTTCTTCTGGATGCAATGATTGTCAATGCGGAAGCTCTTACTAGTGAACAGCAGCACAACGGGTCGCTTCGTACACGTACTATCGTTATTTGGAAGGCATGTCATCGTTTTGCTTCTCTTATTGACGATAGTGCGTATTGCAAAGTACTGGCGCTCCGTATTCCTAGCCAGTACCAAGTCGATGAGACCCGGCCTGTCGCAGGTGACTTGTTTCTTTCAAGATGTTTACGTCTACTTGATTCATCGCATGGCATGGCCCACTCGCATTCTTCGGCAACAGCTATCTTCCATATGAAGGTGGCGATCTTAACGCTAATGATTAAGTGGTGTGTGGAGTGCCCCGAGGCTGTGGTTGAATTGACCAGCTCCGTAACGAATCTCTCAATATTGGTGAATGGTATTGCTGAACCACACAGCAAAGATGATAAGTCGAATGGATCAACCGATGAGCGTGTCCAAGTTCAGGGTTTATTTGCAGTACTATTTGGTTGCTGCTTGGAGTATAAGACTCGTGACACGAACACCGAGGGGAAGGCGAGTTCAAGCACATCCGACGCACCCGATCCCAATCCGACCCAGAACGTTTCTCGGCAACAATTGCTGGATATGATCAGTAAACGAGCTAGTTTGGATCAGTTTACGAGTGCTCTTATTCGATTCCAGCAAGTACCGGCTGTGGTGTCTTGCGCTCGTGCAGGACGCCATCAAAGCGCTCGCATGCTACTTGCCCATCAAGCTTTATTCCATGGTGACGATGACGGTATCAGTGACAGAAACGACGGATCGCCATCATCTTATCTCTTTCCTTTATACGACAAGTCATTCACAATGCTGTTCCGCGAGCTTACCGAAAAAATCCAAAAACGCGTGATCGCTATTTACACGTGTACCGATACGTCGTCGGACGAGATGTCATCACTAGGGGGCGGACCGAGTGCTGTTGGTGCGTACCAGGATCTTATTCGTATGCAAGACGCTCAAATTCAAATTTTGCAAGAAGAACTAAATGAACTGAAGAGAATGGGGTCCCACGCGGTACCAGTGACAAACGGAATTGATCGAAGCAGCAGTGTTCAAGATCGTGACACATCTGGTATTATCCATGATGAAGAAAAGCAAGTGATACGGAGGCGCTATGAAGATGAAATAACCCAGCTGAAGGCGTCACACAAGGCGGAGCAGGATGGTCTGGAACTGAAGCTCGAAGAAATGACACAACAGACATCAGCACTTGATGCTCGTTTTATCGGCCTGACGAGGGCTTTCGAACAACTGGAGATTGAGCATATGGGTTGTGTGGAAAGATCAGGCGCATCCTTATCAGTGAATGCAATCGATGGATCTTCGAATGGAACTGGTAGTGTGAGGATGGATTTGGAAGAAGAGCGAGCTAAATGTCGTCGTTTGGAAAACGAACTTCATGCAGAGAGGCAAGCAAGAGCAGAAGTTGATCAACGCCTGTCGCACACAACCTACGAATGGGAGATGGCACAGCTTCGCACGGATCAAATGCTGCAGGAATTACGTCAAAAACTGGAAGAGCGTGACGAGCAGTTGGCTGAAAATAATCAAATACTGGATTTGCTGAAGACAGGGCAAGAAATTGCCAAGCGAAATGCGACCCAGTATAAAAACGAGTTGGATCGGCTGCAAAGCAATTCCTCAGTGAATCCCCATCACACAAGCTTTTCGGATGATGCAGCACATGCGATCCAAAGCGCGAACGATGAAAAGAATGCTGCGCTAGCGCAACTTGCTGCGATGGAAAACGAAGCACACCAGCTAAAAGTTGCGTTGGAAAATGTGGAGAGAAATGCCGCTGGTAGCCATGATAAGAATCCAAGCTCGCCATCGTCCAAAGACAGGCAAAGTAGTAAGTCCGATGCGGCAGCAAAGGAACTCTACCAACTGTGGGAGAAGGAACGGGCAAAGGTGCGCGAGCTGAAAAAGGAACGAGATTGTTGGGAAGCAGAACGTACTGCGTTGAATGCCCGTTTTAAATCGCTCGATGGCACCGTTGACGTGCTGGAAGGACAATTTGGCAAGCAGCAGGAAGCTTTGTTTTCCAGTGAAATGAAACATTCATCTGACCGGCAAGCAGCTGATGCACCTGGTGGTATGGTATCAGATCAACCTGTGAATGTCGAATTGCAGACATTGCGCGAACAAATGGCAAAACTAACAGAAGAGAAGCATCATCTCGATGATTTGCTGCGACAACAGAAGGATGACGTCCAAGCTCGCGAAGAAGAACTTCTTCGCTCGAACGAGACGATTAATATGCAAGAATCGGAGATTTATGAACTGCGGAGACTGGTAACGGCGATGGAATCTGCGGCGACGACACTCGAGAGCCGTCGTAATGATGACAGTAGCACCTTGCAGACTCAGTCGGAAGTTGAAGAATTAAAGGAGCAAATCTCGACCCTGAAGTCAACTTTACGTGAACAAAAGCGGAAACACAAAGCGACGGTGTCAGAACTGGAAGGCGAGATTTCTCGCATCTTTCTAGAGAAGAAAGAGCAACAACGCAAGACAAAGGCGTCGCTGAAACAGTTGGAAAACGAGATTGCACGAATGTTCCTTGAGAAAGTCGAGCTTGAAAAGAAGCTGAAGGAGCAGAGTACTGCCTTTGTAGATCATGAAAGTGCAGCATCGAACGGCAGTTTATTTGAGCGAAGTTCACACGATGCATCATTCGAGTCGGAGACAATGTCTTTTTCCTCAGTCACTGGAGATCAAGAACAAACGGGCGACAAGAAC
This sequence comes from Pythium grandisporangium, assembly GCA_023336285.1. Taxonomy (NCBI): domain Eukaryota; phylum Oomycota; class Peronosporomycetes; order Pythiales; family Pythiaceae; genus Pythium; species Pythium grandisporangium. The sequence goes on from JAADWT010000644.1 coordinate 16,360, forward strand.
CGAGACAAGACCACCAACGAAAGAGAAGTAACATCGGACGGCAACCCGGACATGGACGATATGCTGATCCTGCTAGCGAGTCTGGAAATCCAGTGTAGCGCGTTTCGTGATTGCCTTCGAGACGCCAATGGCGAACAAGCAGTTAAGGAGGCGGTTCAACTCTCTCGGCGCCGTGGTGCGCTAGCAATGTGATTTCCACTTCGTATGTCAGTACGAGGGACGTGTGCTCGTCAAAGGTTAGTGGCGAATATACTCGTTTGAGGACACTCGATAGAAGGAACAGAATGGGGATGGAGGGGGGGG
>JAADWT010000645.1:0-16657 GCA_023336285.1 Pythium grandisporangium
GGTGGCGGTGGTGGTGGTGGTGGTGGAGGCGGTGGGGGCGTGAGAACGACGCCAGCAAACAGTTGATGGGCATGGACACGCTCTGTCCGGCGACCAAAGTGTAGGTTGATCCAGTAACCCATACAGGGCGCAAGACATTTTGCTGCGGGACCTGTGAAACCGGATCCCACGGCGACGGGCGCATCGGCATGACGCCCCACTGTTGGGCGTTTGTAACCTGTCGGAATTAATCGATGGTGTTGCCCGCAAAGGGAAGCACGTGGGGTCAGTCTAAAGTCGGGCGTGACGGAAATGCTGTAACTGATCTGATTCAAAAGGGTCGAAACGCGTTGATGACAAGCTGCGCCTAGGCTACTGAGTTAGGAGCACATGTGGGGGGAGAAAATGGCGCACCGCGCTTTGATTTCATTATTGCAGTACATTTGATGACGGAAGACAGGCGAAAACTAGGCTAAAACGCCAGAAGGCTAATGCAGGTTGGGTGGAAGAGATGATCAATGGATGAACGAACGAACAGTCATTTATTCGGTGGTCTTTGGCGATCTCCCCCCACGCGAGAGCAAGCAACAGGGCACCGAGATGAGCGACATGCAGTTCACGCAGCACATCAGTGCGGAGGACTATGACCGCCAGGCGGTGGAGTACACGGCGGCAATGGTGGAGCAACTGAACGACGAGGTGCGCCAAGATCCATCGCTCGGCAGCAAGTCGACATTCTTCCAGGACCCCCAGAACGTCAAGGCGGGGCTCCCTGTCTTCCAGGGCAAGCACACACGGTTCGTGTACGACGACGACGATGAAGAGATCATCGCGGCGGTGGATATCACGAACGAGACGAAGCCTGGCCCACACGTGCGAACGGTTGCCGACCTGGCCTCGTCAGGGGAGGAAGAGGAGGAGGACGGCGAATACGACGAAGAAGATGAAACAGAAGAGTACGAGGAAGGGGAGAATGCCATGGGGCAAGACAACAGTGACGATGATATGGGTGTCGAGAACGAGTTCTACATTGCCGAGGACATTGAGACGTTCAGCGCAATGGCACCAAGCGATGACGCCATGGCCGGGCTGTTGGAAGATGTCGCGATGGAACTGGCCTCGATCGAGCTGGACAGTGCGCAACCCACGACGCGTACGAGTTGATAGTCATCGCCTACGCAGGTCTCTTTCATTGGTGTGGTTGCAGCCGCGTGGAGCTCTCCGTTGCCATGCTTGTACATCTATTTACTGTTGCCCCCCCACAAACTGCATTGATTCGCGTCGCGATCTCGTTCATTCCCGTCAGTCAAGCGGATGCCACCTGATTAGATGAGCTTGGCACTAGCAAGGTACGACGGCTATATCGGTAATACAGATGCGTTCATATCTCACAGATTTAAGCAGGCTACGTGCTATCACGGCTGTGTTGTTCCTGTTGCTAGTCTGTGCTCTCTTTTGCTGGCTAGCTTTTCCTCAACGTTCCCTCATCCCAAGACCTATCAATGCACATAGTAGCGTTGATGTGTTGCGATTCGTTCAGAAAATCTTGATCTTGGAGAGGAAGCCGGACTTGGTGGGCGAGCTGGCGCTCTTCTCGGCTTTCAGTCGCTCCTTGAGCCGCTTGGTTTGGATCTGCCCACAGAAGGCTTTGTGGTCCTGCTTGAGCACGAGCATGGTGTTCTCCTTGATGGGGTCAAACATCGTCTTAGTGGGGCACCCAAGCCGGAGTTGCACCGATTTACGGTCCAGATTGGTGCACGACACCTCGTACGGCGAGCCGGGCGCCACGAAGAAGAGGTACACGTCCCAAGCAAACCCCTTGAGCTCATCAGCTTTCATGGACCGCGCCAGTCCTTCAAAGTGGCAGATCTGTCGTGCGCATTTGAGGTTCTCGGCCTTGAATTCTGAGGAAAGCAAAACAAAAAAAATCACGTGGCAACGCAGCAGAGTAAGCATACCAAATGGAGGGGGGGGGGAGGGTAGCTCACAAAGGGCGCACTACTTTGATGCAACATGGAGCACAAATCCACGCACTTTTCTCCAGGTAGTCGAGCATCTCCGTGAACAAGATCTTGTCGTGGAGGATCTCATCCAGTGGAAAGTCCTTGGAGCCCGTGATCGCGTCGTCGTTGAGCTTCGTGGACGAGGGCAAATCGACACTGTAGGCGCCCTCGGCCTCAAACGCCTTGCTCTTCATGAGCGTATGCACGGCCAAAATCTTGTTCTGCATCTCGGTGTAGATTGGGCTCTTGAGAAAGCGGTTTAGCGTATCCTTTTGTAAGGTCTTGACCGCGTCCTGCAGGGCCACGTCAAAGAGCTTGGCGCGATATTCCGCCGGCGACTTCATGCGCTCCATGGTCGCGTTCCGGTCCTCCGAGGGCAGCGACACCTCGTTGGGGGAGTTGAGTGAGAGGTAGTCGGCCCAGATCTTGTCGGCCATCTCCTTGCACGTCGTCACGGCCTCGGGGTCTCGGAAATCCAGGAGCCCGCACTCATCCTTAAACTTGTCCACGGCCATGAAGAAGTTGAGGTTCTCGGCGCAGTACTGCAATCCAATTCGCCAAATCATATCATTATATCATATCATACACGTCATGGCAAGAAAGAAAGCCAACCACGTGAGTCATTCAGCCAACCAACCGAACCCGACACAAAGCAAATGCAAGGAGATGGCCATGTTCAAAGGATGGGAAGGTGGTGTAAACGTACGCCCTTTTGACAGAAATCAAGCAGGTAGCCGCAGGAGATGGGGTTGGAGATGATGTCATCGATCGTGATATCGCGCGTGTCGACCTTGCCCTTCTCCACGACACGAACGAGCGTCAAGATCTCGTTTTCACCCTTCTTCGACATGATTCACCACCACTACTTGCTGCTGTCGTCTGGTGTAGAGGCTGAAGTTCCGGTCCGGTAGCCGCCGCCCCCACGAAACCTCGCTTGATCCGAGCAGGCAGAGATCCACACGACACGGCACCCACACGACCCACCAGCCCTCACTCGCTTGTGACGTGAAGCCTTGATGGAGTTGGAAGCGCGTTGCGTTGGTGACAGAGGTGACGACAGCGACGACAGAAATGTAGGGAAACGCGAGTGCCAGCACCAACAGTAAGGTCAAAGAAACGGACAGAATCTGAAGGTCGCCGTCTAGCGCAGGCTGGCGTTTCCCCCTCCTTTGGTGCGAAGCCAATGAAGCTGCAAATAGAGAAGAGAGCTAGAAGAAGAGAGCTCTAGAAGCTTACATTATTCAGACTCGCTTGGCCGCTATGTTTAGGATGATGGGTATGCAATGGAGGTGTTTCTTGTAGAGCAAGTATGTCTTGTCGAAACCCACAGCCAAGATGAGAGAGCAAGAACTACAGAGAAAGAGAATGACAGCTGAGTAGCATCCCTCTTGCTCTTGTTCGGATAAGAGCGCAGGCTGCGCTTGTGCCTGCCTTCCTCTATCCTTAGCAGCCATCACTATGCCCATATGCATACAGCTAATTACTGGTCACGCCTGGTAGTGCTTCCTCGGCTTTTGTTGAGAGACATTGACGAGTGGCCGTCGCTCTGGTGTCTGTGCACCATGGTGCTCCCGGTTCTTGTACGGGGATGATGTGGCATGCACCAGCCACATGCCTCGCAGCACCAGCGCCATGAACACCAGCAAGCTGCCAGCAAGCGCGAGCAACCACCTACGCAATACAAAAATCAAAAGACAGTTACGCCATGGTCAGATCCGACGCCATGCTTGACCGTCTTCCACCGCCACATAATTGAGCCTAGTGATGTCACATGATGAATCCAAGCGTACCAAGAGAGGTAGGCCCAATACTCGAGGAAGGGCTCTCGACAATGTGCGTACGGCGACATTTCCTCGTCCACATTGGACGCGTTCACTGGTACGAACCCACGGCTCGGTACATCATCGAGAAGCGTCTTAGTTGCCTCTCGCCACACACGGGCTACACAGAATGCCGCGGCGTCAGCATCGGGAGCACATTTCGAGTTGACCCAGGCCACGATATGATCGTACTGCTTGCGGTCCGAAAGAATGGCGCACCAGCCACAGAAGGCAGCTGTGCCGTGGTCCACGAGGGGGTCATGCAGCGCGGAGCCTGTGTCGTCACAGAGCTGTAGCAAATTAGCTTGGCCGTGGTGCCGTGCGATATCGTCACTCATGGCGGTCTTGATGGATGCCGCCACGCCTGGAGCCAAGTAGAGATCGCGCAGATCGTCACTCCCGTAGTGCACAAACCAGAGTGATTTGGAGGGCGCCGTGCAGAGGAAGACAGCCTCCGAGAGGCAAAGCACCTTGTTGAAGCGGTCGGAGACCTGTCGTTCCGTGGTGCGATCGATGGTGGTCCGCGAGCTCCACGTGCCGGCGACCACAAGCGAGTGGATGGCTACTACGGCGGCGACGACGAAGAGAAGAGTCGTGAGCAACCCGCAGGACACGTAGATCCACAGCACCCACTTCTTCTTGCGCCAGCAAAGTAGGGTGTAGAGACCCGTCTGAAGCGAAGGCAAACGGGTGGATTGCATCAGAGACAACACGAAATCGTATGCACAATGCATGAAATGAGGATTCACAGTTAGAGCTAAGGATGTAAGAATGAGAAGTGTTGGGCACGTGTAGTTATAGACGGAAGCAAACAACCACACAGGGGAGATTGGGCGTCCTACCACTGCCATAATTGCCACGAGTATGCTGAGCGCAATGACGATGAGCACGAAGATCCAGTGAAACCACGGATAACTATCCTCAAACACATCGAGCCAACCGGCCTTCCGCACGCGCGAGCCTTCCGACAATAGGAACGACGCCACAAAGAAGAACAACACGTTGACCGTCACGAGCGTCACCTTTAATCCGCATCGGCGCAGGCATCGCCCCACGGGGTGCTCTTGTTGAACCGCAGCCGCTTCGAGGTGGCGCGCCATGATCGCCTCCCCCTCGATCAAATCTTGAAACTCCACCACAACGGCGACCGGCCAAAATCTGAATCCAAAGAGCTGTTATGCGAGGAAGAGACAGCTCGCGACGACCTAGGGCATGGTCAAGCTAACAGCTCTTCTACCAAGATTGGGGCATACTCCTCTCGTCTATTTTACCGAAGCAAAATTGTTTGGTGCTTTCATTGTCGTTTTGGCCTTCCGTTAGTGTTTCGCTTTCGTTCCTCTGACCTGACGCGGCTTTGGAGGATATACTTTATGACCTTATTGGTCCCAGGTATGCGGATGCCGTGCGTGTTCATCCTGCCATTCCATGCGGAAGACGTCATACCGATAGAGCGCGCGCTCACTGCGCACAATCTTAAGGTCTGTGGCCAGCGCATACCCATTCAAGGGCATGGTCGTGAGTGTATGACTGGAGGTATGCACCGAGGCAAGCCCTCGTGTGGTGCCCCGCGTACTGGAGCTGGCCCTTTGCGACCTGTCCTTGTCCTTGCCCAGCGCGTCATCGTAGAGCTGTACTGTGCACCACACCACGACCATGTGGACCAAGTTGCTGTGCTTGGCCCTCGCCCGCACATTCACCACACGAGCCACCACGGTGCGTTCGCCGATGATGGCGGGCTCGCCCCCGCCAGCGCTGCCCTGCTGTTGCCTGGCCTCACTGGTGGACTGGTAACTTGCTGTCGAGTACACTGATGCCGTCGCGAGCTTGTCCGTGGACGAGCCGCCCTGACGTGTGGGTGCTCGCTCAGCTTCCGCCATGACCTTGCCATTCGCGGTGCGCACGAGTCGTTCGCAAAAGATGATCGAGTCGCCGGCCACAATGTCACCCAAGGCTGCGCACTCGATCGGGAACAGATCGGCCGCGTTGGAGGCACGCAACGAGGCCACACCGCTGCGCTTCTCTTCGTCCCTCGTCAGGGTGCAGAACTGCGTCACGGTGGACTGCTCACTGCGTAGACCGGCCCGATTCAGCGCATACACGCGCAGGCGGTAGACCGTGTTGGGCACCAGCTCACGCAGCATGGTCAGCGACTCGCTTCCTTCCTGCACAACGACCCAGGCGCCCGCCACCCCCACGGCCGTGGCAGGACTTCGTCGTCCGACCGTCATGCCGCTCCTGGTGGCCTCATTGCTACCACCGCCACTGGGCAGCGTTTCCACGAGCTTGGCCTCGACGATGAACCGCTGCGCTCCGTTCACACCCGGGTACCAGCAGATCTGCGCCGTCGTGGCCGTGACGGCAATGACCCCGGCGCAGCTTGGTGGCTGCGGTGGCGTCCACACGGTCACGGCCTCGCTCAACTGACTGGACGCGTGCGAAGACACAGTGCGCAGTCGGAAGTTGTATCTCGTGTTGGGCCGGAGCCCCGCGATGCTGACGCTCGTGTCGCTGCCCCGGTAGCAGACCACGGTCATCTGATTGCTGCCTCGCTGGGTCATGTCCTTGTCGTCACCCTCACCGCTCGTGTTCGCATCTGCGCCATCGTCCACGCTCTCAGTGACGCCGCAATCACGCTTGACCACGTACTGCACGTCCGTCTTGGTCCACCAGCGGGCAAACTCCTCAAACGAGACGCGGCCATCGCCATTCTCGTCAAACTCGGCCATGTACGTTGCCATCCGCTCGGGCGTAGCGGCCACGCCCAGTTCCTCCAGGAACGTCTGAAACTCGGGCAGCTCAATGAACCCGCTCTGGTCCACGTCGTAGCGTGCAAACTTGGCACGGAACGCCACGGCGCCATCGTCTACACTGGTTTCCTGTGCCCACTCCTTGAGAAGGCGTGTGACCTGGTCGTCGCTCGTGGACGCGCCTCCCTTCTTCGTGGTCGACGCCGTCGTGAGCCTGGAGCGCGCCTGCGCGGCTTCATGAGACAAGCAGGGGCGTGCACTACCTGGTGCCCACCTTAGTTTGACGCTTGTGGCCGTGCAGGCCGACTCAACCAGAGAGGGCGCACTGGGCGTGGCCAGCAGCGTGTTGACCACGACGGGTGCGCTGTGAAGGCTGTACATTTCCTCCTCGTTGACGGCCTGCACGCGGAACTGGTATGTGCTGCCGCTGGCGAGGCCGTGCACCGTGAACCGTGCCTTCTGGCCGCGGTAAATCTCCACATACTCACCCAGGGCCTCGTTCGTGCACTGCTTGAGGATGTAGCGACAGGAGGAGATGGGGGTCGTCGTGGTCGTGGCGGTGGTCGTTGCAGCAGCTGACGAAGACGAGCGGCGAGTCCGCCCCGTGGCCCTGGCCGTCGTCGACGCCGCCGAGGAAGAGGAAGAAGAGGCCTCCAGGTCACATTTGTCGTCCAGCATGCCGTGGAAAAACTTCATAAACTCGTCCCACGAGATGCTCTCGTTGTCATCCGTCTCAATGGCGTCAAACACGCTCAGTGCACGATGCGAACCACCGCCACTTCCTCCTTCTCCTCCAGCAGCAACACTGGTGGGGGCGTTGGTCTGCTGAAGAAACGCTAGCAGGCGAGGCTTGCGGCGCTCAATCTCCTCCATGAACTCGTCGCGCGAGATGGCGCCGTTACCATCCGCATCGGCTTCCTCAAAGACCTGGCGTAGCTCACGCAGCTGACGGCGGTAGTAGCTGGAGCTTTCCCAGCCCAGCTGGATCGTGTTGGCCGTGACCCGGATCGCCATGGGCGCGGGCGGAGTGGCCGGTGCCGTCATAAAGTACGCAAACGTATAAGGCCCGGCGCCAAAGCCATTCAATGCACGCACTCGGAAGCCATACTTGGTGTTGGGCAAGAGCCCCGTGACCACGAAATGGTACCGAGGTTCGCCGTTGTTGTCTCGGAAATCGCGCGGATCCCGGTACACTTCTCGGTACTCATTGAATCGGAAACTCGTCGTACCCTCGGCGCCAATGGTTTCCAGAATGTAGAACGCCGCGCCATTGTTGCCCTGCACGGGTGGCGGTTGCCAGCGCAACAGGAGCGTGGTGGTGGCGTCCAGGGCTTCATCCTCGTCTCGGAACAGCGCTGGCGCGTCGGGCACGCTGCCCTCCGTGACCAGTTTTTGCAGTACGTGTTGCTCTCGATGCTCGGCGCTCCAGAGCTCGAGCTTCTTCAGGAAGGGCAACGCGCTCTCATCCGTCCACGTAGCATACGCACACGTACGGGGTGCCACCTTCTTGAGCACGAGCATGTCGCACTCGGGCTGGCACGTGATACGACCGCCACTCAGCTCACGGCGACGCACGTGGCCAGGCAGCTCGGCGCGCATGCGTGGCTCCCCCGGCTTGGTGCTGCCAATCACGAGCTGGAACGCGTTGAGCATGCCACACTCGTGGCACACGGTTTCCCACATGCAGACCTGTTTAAGCAGGAGGTCCGTGTCGCCGTGGCATTGCGCGCGCCGCTTATCACCGACGACATCCAAGAACTCGTGCATGCTCACGAGCTGGTTGCCGTCCGCGTCAAAGTACTCGAGTAGGCGCTGCCGTTCCTCGGGTTGCAGCACGAGACCCAGGTCGGCCAGGAGCTTGGCGAATTCGCGTTTGTCCAGGGACGCAAAAGTTTCCATCTTCTCAGCGTCAGTCATGTCGTCCGAGATCCCGTCTTGTTCCTGTAGGATGGCACGCTTGTGCTTACGATCACAGTGCTGCAGGAAGGCTTGTCGGTAGTTAACGCCCTTGCGATGCAATAGCTTGAGGAACACGTCTCGAATCGCCGAGGAAGTGGTATGCACATCACACGCAATGGGTGGGAACCCCTCCCAGAGCATGCGGCATTTCGTGGCACTCGCAAACCCACTGCTCCATTTTACCCATTGCTCCAACAACCCGCGGTCCACGGCCTTGAGCGCCTTGCCCACTTCCTCCCATCGCACCGAGTTCTCGCGGGCGTTGTTGTTGCCGCCATCGTCCGCGGTTTCCGTCTCCTCCACCTCATGAGGCTCGTCCCGCAGCGAGGAAGACGACGAGGATTGCTTGCGCGGCGGTGGCAGATGCTGCAGATACTTGAGCGCCTTCTCCTTCAGGGCCTTGTGCGCCACCCATGCGTTGTAGCTATCCTTGCTTTGATCTTGACGCTGGCGCATGTCCTCGCGCTTCTTCTTGAGCGCCGGGTTGTTTTGCTTTTCGAAATGGTAACGATCCGCTGAGAACGGGTTGTCACCGTCATCGTCATATCCTCGACCGCTGCCGCCGCCTCGTCCGGAATCAAAATTCGCCTTGATGATATGACCTTTCTTGACTAATTGTTCCTTGCATTTCTCTAGGTCCCCACCTCGCCCCTGGAAGCCTTCATTCATCGCATGCACGTACTTGAGCCCGCTGTGCTTCATGATCTCGATCGTGGAAGACGGCAACTTGGTCTTGTTGGAGCGAACGACGCCCCTACCGGTGGAGAAATCCATCCGTGGTGGCTTCCATGAACCACCGAGCTTGGCTCGGCTCGTCGCGGAGGCTACAGTGGGGTCAGCGGCCGCTGGCATGGGCATGCGGATGCGAAGACGGTCTTTGCGCTTGACCCAGGCGTTGTGCGCCTGAATGCCACCGTCGGCTTTTTCCTTTTGCTCGTCCTTCTTGGCCTCATTGATAGCCTCTTGGTCCTCTTCCACCCACGTCAACATGCGCTTGACGCCCAGTGTGTTGAGGATATGCATCTCCTGTTCGCTTTCGGACCGACGCCGCTTGCTGACTGGGATCTCCTGAAACGCGGTCATCTTCTCCTGCAAGTGCTCTACCACGCGAAGCTGCGCCTGCTTCCAATGGGACTTACAAAGCGTCAAGAAGTACGTGTTCTGCTTCTTCTGGTCCGCGGTCAACGCGCGACGAGCCGCGATCTTGGCCGTGTCCCCTTTCTGCGGCTTGGCGGCCTGGTGCCATTTCAGCGTCATGTAGTACAGCTTCTGCTCCTCGTCAAACTCCATCATCTGCCGCGTACCGCTGGTGAATTTCGAGGCATCGGCCTCACTCAGTGGCATGCGTGAAAAGGTATGGAACCGCGTGGTCCACTTGACCCAGAGATCACCCAGTGAACGCACAGGGCACGTGCAGGGGCGCTGAATACGGGTGCCATCCTGGTTTTCCAGCACGCTGCATTGACTCAGCACGGTCGATGCCATGCGAACAACACTTGTCGTGACCTTGGGTGCATTTGGTGACAGCATTTTCCCCTCCCCCGTGGCCACAATGCGCTCGGCCAGCGAAAGCAGCGACTGCGTTGGTTCAGTGCGATACGGGGCCAGCGTGTTCACCATCTTGTCGGTGATTTCGCCCACGGTCGTGTTGACGCAGCGCTTGCAGAGCGAGCATTTCCGCGCGGCACACTGGCAGCGAGTGCGCTGCTTCACCACCGAGTGCGCGGGTTCACGGCAGATCCCGGGGCAATCACAGAGATCCGTTTTACCCGTCTTGAGGAGCACATCAGTGGCGGCCAGGGAGACGGCTACGTCGAGCCATTTCTCGTCATCGCCCGCACGTTCCGTATCGAGATTTGCCAGTGCCTCGGCAGTGCGCGTGTACTTGTCTTTGCGTGCCACCCACACGTCAAAGTCCAGCTTGTTCTCTTTCCTAATAGCACTCTTGGAGGATCCTGATGCCGTCGTGGGCTTGCCTGATGATGTCGAGCCTGAGCGTGACTGGTGCCGCGATCGAGTTGTATTCATCGCGGGCGATGCCGCGTCCCCCGACTTGCGGGTGATGTCTCCTTCCTGCGCAATCTCCTCATCGTTATACGTGTTGTTGTCGTAGAGATCGTCAATGTCGTGCAACGACGAGGACGGAGCGGGCGCTCGACGGCTTGCCGCCTTGGCACCGCCGCTGGAACGATCCCCGATCGCCATGTAGCTCACGAATGAGGGCTTGCTCACCAATGCAGAGGTGTCAACATCAGAGGATGGTTGGCTTCTTCGACGCGATATACTGTAGCGCGATGCGCATGTTCACCTCTATTCACCAAACGCATCCCTCGTCAGCTTTTCTAAATGCAGATTTGTGGTCTTTGCTGATTGCTTCGACGGGCGACATAGTGAAACCAAGTGTGCACACATCACAGATGCGTGTCATTTTTGACGACATACTGAACACCAATGTGCACAAGTCACAGATGCGTAACGCGCCCGTCAAAAATACCTGGCGAGGTTTTCAAGCAAGCAGCTGCACTACCTATAGTCTATCGGTAGTCATGGCATGAGCACGTCTGAATCCAAATGATTCGAGAAGAGTTCATGCGTGCTCTGCCTAATCCATATCTGCCACCACGACGCCTGCGGTAACTTCATTGTCGTCGCTATCACTATCGTCATCGTCCTCCACATGTTCTTGCTCGTCATCGTCATTCTTTTCATCTTCTTCATCTCCTTCCATCTCTTCCTCATCACCCGAGCCGACTTCTGCATTAAACAGGATCTGACAAATGCGCTCATCCACCGTCCAGTCGTCTTCGTAGAACGGTAGCGCCAAGAAGAATCCAATGACGTCGGACAGGTCCAACTCCTTCGCCTCGGCGTTGAGCCAGTCACAGATCTCGTCGAGGACCGTGTCGTCAAACTCAAATCCTCGGATCTGTTCACCGAACAGATCCTTCTCCTCCTCTTCGTCGCCGGTGCCCTCTTTCGTGATTGCATTGTCCGCATCATCCTCCGAACCGGGTTCTGCCTCGGCAGATGGCTCATCTTCAGACTCGCTGGCATCCTTCTCGTCTGCGTGATGTCCACGCTCGCGGTCATCGCTGCCGACCTCTTCCTCTTCTTCACCATCATCTGCGTCTCCTTCCTCGTCAGAGTCCATCATCTGCTCGTCCTCGTAGTAACTACGCGGGTACTGTGAGTCGCAGGCCATTGCGTAGCGCACCAACGGCTTCGACTCGCCATCCTGACCCACGGCCACGGAGATAGAAAACTCGATGATGGTCTCACTCTCCTCATTCAGCGTGCGAGAGAATGCGTACTGCGTCCACAAAGAACCAGTCACGCGTCGGCGCTTGGTCACCGGCTTGTTACTCTGCTTGCGAGCCTTCTTACTACTGCTGGTACCGGCTTTCGCGGCTGCGTCCTTGAGGTCCCAGCGCACGGTTGCGTTGATCTCCGCGTTCCGCATGCGATCGTACTCGCAGCTGTACGCCTCCACCGCGAGGCCGTCGTACAAGTGCTGAAACACCTTGGACTGCGTCGTCACGGATGCGATCAGGTCCTGCGTGGCCGGGTGTTGCCGCAATCGCTCTTTCACGCGCTCCGTTTCGAACGCGAGCTTGGCCTGCACCGTGAGCCCACGCAACACGTCCATGCGCAGAGCCACATCATTGTCCTCAAAGTGCGCAACCACGCGCTCAATGGCGGCGTCGATATCCGCCGCGATGCTGCTGCATCGCCGCTCCTGCGCCATGCCGCTGATGCTTCTACCAATCGTTTATGGGGCGTAGGACCAATCGTCTCCTTTTGCGTAAATGGGTTACAATTTTGTAACCAATTGGTGGAAAATGAGTAATTATCGACGTCGAGAATTACAACAATTTGCCCCATTTTGGACAGCGCATTTGGTGATTTTCGATTCGGGCACCCACCATTATTACTTCTAAGTAGCAAACATGAATGTGGAGGAGCTGCCCAAGGCATTGGTGGCTGCGTTCCCCATCGGAAAGGCAAGCAAGACACCAGCCAACGAGGGTGTTGCCGTGGATGGCGTGGACGAGGCGTGCAGCCAGTGGGAGCTGCATCTTCGTAATGCGTTCTATGGCGCTGCATCACGGGCCAAGAGGGATGCGCCTTCGAATAAATTCCTGGGTGTCGAAACGGCCCTCATGGCCGCCTTTGAGCAATTACAGCACCATGCCGCTGTACGATTCTGGGGGTTTATCGTCAGTGTTGTTCTTGCGCTCTCAAGGGACGAACCTGCAACATCCACCGGTCAGCTCAGTAGTGCACACGGTGCGTTGCCCTCCGACAGCTACGCGCCCGGCCAACCGGATCGCACTCGCAAGGCAGCGCGACCAAGAACGCAGCCCAATACACCACTCGCGTCTGTCATGGTTAGCGCACTCAAGAAATGGACTGAGCTTCCAGGATGTGAGGAGGCAAAGCAGCTCTGTGTGCGCCAAGGACGAACGAATGAAGAACTGCTGGCATTTTGTACAAGCGCAATGAACGGAAGCGACACCATGGTTCGTAGGATCTGCATGTGCACCTGACCCTACACCTTTCGCTAGGCATGACATGATGCCTAGCTAACGTGTGGTAATCATAACTGGATTGGTGTGGTCGGTTTGCTCTGCCAGGATCAAAAACTTCTTGTGGAAATCCTCGACCTTTTCCGAGTGGAAAATATTGCAGAGCGCCAACTTCACCAGGCCGCCGACACACTGCTGGCCACCAAAAGCCACTCGGCACTTATCAAGCTCTGTCAGGCATTTCCGGATCACGTGGACTGGGATTTTGCGGGCATTATGCGAGCGATGATTACGTCTAAGGACTGGGGTGCTGCAGAGCTCGTGGCCCGCACATTCGAAGCCGAAGGTCGCACCGGTACGAACTTGTATGGATGGTGTACTTGCAAACCCAACCGCTAATTGAAATGTGTGAGATTTTTCATAGTGCTTTCCAAAATTATTGTGGAGGAAGCGATAACGCATCAAGAATTCAAGCGGGTAAATACTTTTTTGTGTTTTTCGTCGTAATTTACATGATGATGTCCCTGGAGCCATGTAGTAAATTCTGACTCTTGTGGTGTTATCGCGAAGGCGCATCGTATTGTCTACAAGTTTAACCTCCAGCAGGAGTTTCCCGATATTGATATGCTGTATAATCGTGATGCACTTATCAAGCTCATTGAGAAACAGCGCTGGACGTTGGCGCTCTCATTTGTCGGTAGTGATATCACTTTACAGACGTTGCTGCTGAACCACATTGTCGCCGTGGGGAAGCTCGAATATGCGTCATTCATCGCGAAAGAACGTCTCGGGCTTCTTGATTTTGAACCCGATGAAGCTCTTGCTCGCGCAGCGGCGAATCGGAGCGGAGTGTCGGTCACACATGCCTCCCTTTCAAGTTTGCCGCTGAATGGATATGTGGAGCTCGAACTCCCACAGAGCAACATTTTGTTTTGCGCTTCTGAACCCTCAGTCCGTGACGCCTTCAATCATTTCTTCCCCGCCAAAACGAACGGATCTAGCTCGAGCGTTGCTGTAAACGGCGAGAATGCCCCGCAAATCGTTGGTCTTGATGTCGAATGGAAGCCAACAAGCTCCAAAATCGCGAGCAGCACTGGTGTGTCCAGCACAATTGCAATCGCCAGTATACTTCAGGTCGCGACGAGCTCTCGCGTATATATTTTCGATCTCCTCGAGCTACATGTACGTGGATTATTCCTTCCCTTCTAAAAGCTGAAGGGCGATGCATCCCTTTTCATCCATGTTCTGTTTGGCGCTGTGATCTGCAGGAATGCTCGTACCTCTTCGAGGTGTTTCTCGCGCGGTTGTTCATGTCTGACGATTGGCTCAAAGTTGGTTTTGGGTTTGATTCTGACTTAAAAGGTACGTTCTGCAAAGCACAGCAATTGTGGCAGCACTGCACTGGGAACTCTGTATGCACAGGGTAGTAAACCTCTATGGTATATGAATGCTGCACAGTTCTACATCAAACGTTCCCCGAGCGGTCAGTGTTTCGATCAGTGTCTCCGTTCCTTGAGCTCAGCCTGGTCACCCAGAAGGCGTTCGGGGCTAGCACAGGTAGTGGGCTGTCTGCTGCTAGTACGAGGATTCTAGGTAAACCTCTTGACAAGGTACCCCTCCGTTTTTATTTGTGTAAAGCGCTGATGATAACGGGAAGATTCCGATGGCTGGAGGATGCTATCGCTTATATGATTACGGGTATGGATATGTGCGATTAGCGCATGCAACTGTCAAACTGGGATGATCGCCCCCTCTCCGAAGCGCAACTTATATACGCGGCACTTGATGCGTATTGCCTCGTCCAAATTGTGCAGCAGATGTACGTTGAGCCCAACAAGTCGTGGTCTTAGACAGTCACGAAAACGATACGCTGATGCTTGATTGATACGGTCATCTGACTTTCTAATCAATATTTATGATAGTCGAACGGCTGGTCTTAACGGAGAATCAGCAGATATATCATGGGAAGACGTGGTCAGTCAGCAACGGACTGTAGCGTTATCATCGGTCATCAATGACGATGCTGGTATAACTAAGTGCATTGCTGACCGGCGTGCCTATCAACTGGAGTGGCATCGTAAGCGCCACTCCGTTGCCGAATCCACTGAGAAAGCGAAAGCACTCATTACTACAGAGGATGTCCGAGCTTTCTGGGAGAATCGCGTCTCCGTGGCAACCAAACAATGCGATGTAGTGTCGTCGGATGCAGATGCAAACGCGATTACCAGCTTAGCACAAGAGGAAACGCACAAGATACAGCTACTGCCAATGCACGAGGTCTCTCATCTCGTTTCATCATCACCTCAAGATGCAGAGAACGCTCATGGAACGAACGATAGATACATCGTCATCAATTCGATTTGTTTCTTTGCCAACGGTATGGTATAGAAAACAAAGCTGATTTCGTCTCGGGGATACTACAGCTAACGTACGTGTCGATCCCTGCTATGTTTTTTTTTCTTTTCAATTCGACATAGAGCGTCCGTGTGTGGCCTGCATCGATGCGAATGCCAAGCTCGACACGTCTCGACTGGCTGCGCTGTGTGGTGTTAGCCGGCGAAAAATCAAACTTGCGACAGCCATGGAATGTGAGAGTATTTGGGGGTTCGCTCCTGGTACAGTAGCTCCGTTTGGTCACAACCGCGTGGCGCATGGGCAAGAGGAAACCTCAATCCCGATCTTTGTGGATAGCACGTTGCATTCCTATGGCTACTGGCTGTCGGGCAGCGGATCACATGGCCATGTCCTGCTTTTCCGGTCCTCCGTATTCTTTGATGTGATCGACGTCCATTCAGTTAGTGACATCTCCCTGCACCGCGGAGGAGGTCCGCGTGAGATCGCTGATTCCAATAGCAGCACCAGCGCTCGCAGCATCGGAATCGACACGCCACAGGCCGTGGACAATGCTGTGGAACGAAAATTTTTAGCCGATAGCATGGTCGCGCGCGTCGGCCGATGGATGCGCACGATTGGCATCGATGTGATCCTCTGGGATGACGCCGAGACTGCGCTGTCAGCCGAAGTGAGTGCCGAGACTGCACCAACACCCGTGATTGATCGTAAAAGCGCGCTGGTCGCGTGGGCGGCCCAGGAGCAGCGCATCGTGATTACCCGTGACAAGCGGCTCGCTGACCGACGGGATGCCGGCGCCTGCTTTGTCGTCTCAAGCGATGACCCCCACGTACAATTCCGCGAGATCAGGACCCATTTCGCACTGGAACTCAATAAAGAGGAGATGATGACGCGGTGCGCGAGATGCAACCACAAGGGGTTTACGATCGTGGATCGCGAGTACGTGCGGCTTCAGCAGCACGATGTCGTACACCCTAACGTGCTCGCGGTGGTGAGCGAATTTTTCGAGTGCTGCGCGTGCCGCAAACTCTTTTGGGTCGGTCCCAAGTACAGTTCAGCGTACGAAAACATGCTGCACATGTTTAAAGATGCTGACGTATCCGAGCCAAGCGTCATCTGATCACATAAACTACAAGGCACGTCGTGATGCAGCCGATCAACATTCACGAACGAACCAAGGGAAACCATGTGAGTGTCCGTGTTCATGTTGTTGTTTATGTAAGTGTCCGCTTCGCCCACAAAAAAAAAAAAAAAAAGACAGAATGCGAAAA
>JAADWT010000646.1:0-16655 GCA_023336285.1 Pythium grandisporangium
CCCCCCCCTTCTACCTCTCTCTCTCTCTCTAGCGCCGTCCTCTTGTATGTAGCGTTCGCTCACCTCCACACTCGATCGTTGCGATGCGTTGCCTTGGCTGGGTTTTCCGCGGCGTAGGTGACGGCTCTGAACGACCACTACGAAAGCAAGCACGCCAAGGGCTTCACCATCAACCAGTGCTTCCCGCACCTGGCGTAAGCTGGTCACGCTCTTCACTAGCGTGGCTCGGAATCCCCCAAGGAGAGGGTGCTGGTCGCTGGCGGCGCGAGCGAGCATCAGCGCTGCGCGCCTTCCACCCGTCGATGAGCAGGAAGGACACACGTCCGTGTAGCTCCTCCTCTTCTCCTCTGGGGGAGATCTCTTTCCATACATAACATTATTGTTTGTCTTTTTTTTCCCTCTCCTCCTCTCTCTATCCGTCGTCTCTCCTCTCCTCTCCTCTCCCCCTCCTCGTGAATCTATCACGTTCTCTCGTTCCTGTGAAGGGGCTGCTGCTCTCCGTCCGCCATCTAGTTCTTCTTAGCCTTGCCTCCTCCACTACTCGTGCTCTTCTTGCCGCCAGCACTGCGTGGCGGTCCATTGACCACCCGGCTCGTGCGCTTCTGAAAGTTGCGTCGCTTCGTGAACGGGTTGTCGCCGTTGCCGCGCAGCAGCAATCGCGCGGGCACGCCCACCATGTCAAACTCCTCGCGCAGTTGCGTCAGCATAAACTTCTGGTAAGCAGCGGGCACGGCCGCTGGCTTGTTGACAAAGACGGCAAACGTCGGGGGCCGTGACTTGACCTGGGTCATGTACTTGATGTTTAGCGGCTTGCCACTCACCGTTGGGGGCGGGTGGTGCCGCTCCATCGCGTGGAGCCAGCGGTTAAGTCTTCCCGTCGATACACGCGTATCCCAGCGTTCATACGCCTTCATGACGGCTGGTAGCAGCTGACGAACGCCCTTGCCCTCCAGTGCCGAGATGGGCACCACGGGGACGCCCTTGACCTGTGCCAATGAGCCCTTGAGCTCCTCCTGGATGCGGGCCACCTCTAGCTCGACGTTCCGCGTCAGATCACACTTGTTGGCGGCCAAAATCAGCGCGCGACCCTCTTCAATCACGCGCTGCGCGATCGTGAGGTCCATGTGGATGAGCTTGTCCTCACTGAGATCGACCACGACCACCACGACCTGCGCGGAATCAATCGCGCGGAACGCGTCCCGCACCGAGAGGTTCTCGATCTGATTGTCCAGGTCTCGCTTGCTGTAGCGACGGATGCCCGCCGTGTCCACCAGCTTGATCTCTCGCCCGCGGAAGCGCCACGGCACCTCCACCGAGTCACGGGTGACACCTGGTCTGTGATTGAGAATGCCAAGGGACAGAGACGGAGGGTGAGAAGGAGGAGAAACGGGGGAGGAGGAGGGGAGACTGCCTAGGCAGACACATGTGTGACGTACTCTGGGCCGGTGAGCACGCGATTGTTGCGGACAATGCGGTTGAGCAGTGTGGACTAGAAAGAGTAGACAGAAATCGTGATCAGATCAAGATGAGAGAGAGAACTCAAGAGAGACAGAGACTGAGTGTTGGATGCTGCGGGTGTCGGTACCTTGCCGACGTTGGGGCGGCCGACGATCGCGAGCTTGATGGTTCGGGTCTGCATGAATCCATCCGTATTCACAACGTTAGCTTCACAATTTAATCCACGCATGAACGACGAGGCAGAGATAGTTCGCAACACGAGGTACGCTCGCTCCACACGTACGTCTTCATCATCATCACTGGGTTTCTCGGTGGCGACGCCGTCTTGCTGCGCGATTTCCTCGGCCGCCTTTTGGATCTCGTCCTGCTCCTTCTCGAACTCGTCGTAGGCCGGGATGATCACATCCAACAGATCGGTCGTGCCTTCGCCGTGCTCGGCCGAGAGCGGCATGGCCTGGCCCAGTCCGAGCTGGTAGCAGTCGTTCAGCTCGGCATCCCAGCGAGAGCTGTCGCCCTCGAGCTTGTTGGCCACGAGGTGCACGGGCGCGCTAGGGTTTTCGCGTCGCAGCCAGCGCGCAAAGTGCGAGTCGATGGGCGTCACGCCCTGTCGTCCATCCACGAGGAAGAAGATCAGGTCGGCTTCATGCACCGCCAGGCGCGTCTGGTCTAGCATACCCTGCTCCAGCCTGGTTGCAAACAAGGAGGAGAAGAAGTAGGCGGTTGAGAACCACTGATTGTGAGGGGACCTGAATCCCAGAGTGAACAGCAGGAGAAGGGCGCTTCATCAAGCATTACGTACGTTCCCGAGGGTGTGTCTTCCAGGCCGCCCGTGTCAATCACGTCAAACTCGAGCCCCGCCAGTTGAGCCTGCAGGATAGAAGCGACCATTCGATATGCAATAGATTGATTAGCACGATAGTGTTGGTCTTCAGCGCATTCATCACCGCTCATTGGAGGGGGAGGGGAGGGGAGCAAATCTGTACCGGTGCGTAGCGGCGGTCACGCGTGGTGCCGGGCACGTTGTGCACGATGGCAGAGCGCGACTTGGTCAAGCGGTTAAAGAGCGTGGATTTGCCCACGTTCGTGCGCCCCACCAGCGCCACACGGAAGCGCTCGCGCTGCGGACGCACGCGCAAGCGCTCGATGCGAGCGAGCGCTGGCTCGGCCGTGGCGGCCGCTGGCTCCGAGCCATTGGCGGCCGCAGAGCTCGTGGAGAAATGCAGCGACGGGTGTGCCGAGAGCGTGTGCCACGGACGCGTGGAGCACAGCCCCGAGCGTGGCGCGGAGGCCGCGGCCGTCGCGCGATGCAGGTGGCGCAGCAGCATGAGTGAGCGCGCTCCGGTCGGATGACGATTGCTACAGAAGCGATCGCTTCTCAATTTGTGCCACACTTGATGGTCGGCGGCGATCGGCTCACCAACTACTTTGAAGCCATTCTCGATTCGCTGAAAATACGGTCGGACGATGATCATTGGCTGAAATTAGTTCGCACCCAAGATCGCCTATGAGCAGGCATCCAGCGTGCGAAAAAGATGCGGGTCGCTGGCTGCGTTTGAGGATGATCGCGAACTTCTTCATGGCGATCACTGCAGTATTCCGGAGGATCTGCTTTTTGTCGTCAGGACGATGTACCTCATTTCCATGCTTGGCCATCTCCTGCTTTGTCAAACGCATTGTATTCGGTTAACAATTAAAATTTGATGCGTTGGTGGGGACTCTATAAACAGCTACTCCTCAGGGAATAGTATGGTCTCCAGATGCTATGAGCATATTCGAGGTTGTCTAGCAGGTATATAGCGGTGACGACAGTGGTTGCCTCCGTCTATGCATCTATGAGATGCTGATCGAGGAGTTTCGAGTAATAACGCAGGAGGGTGAAGGGGGCTGAACGTGGCGCAATGGTGGATGATTGCTCAGCGCTTGCCGTTCCCCTTGCCGTTGCGCTTCCACTGGTTGTCTTCATACTTGACCCAAAGCTTTTCAAAGTAGTCTTTAAAGTGCTCTACGGTAAGGAGAGACACACAGCGCTATCAGTCAGTGCAACTAGAACGACACCGAGATTGCATATTCCAGGTCACGTACTGACGATGGGGCCTCCGGCATGCACGACAAGGTTTTCGTCGTTGCCCACGATGGCTTGGCGACTCCAGTTGAATGATCCTAAGGGAGGGCAATGCACATAAAGATAAGAACGGTTGCTACCAAGTAACGACATCCACCCACGGGTGAGCGAGTGCAGATAACGTACCGTTCATAAGCGTACGGCCGTCAATAACGCAGAACTGATATGATTTTTGTTTGTGCCATCGTGAACAAGTGTGTCGTTAGCAGCTGGCACGACTAGATATGTACAGACGAATACCCAGTACGCAAGAAGATACGCACCTTGTTGTGCATGTACGTGCCCGAGTTGTCGTCGCGCACAGGGATTCCCTATATACATAAAGATAAAAGCATCCATGCTTCGTCAGATTACGAAACCAGCACCCATAGTAGGCACCAAGCCGCTTGCAATTTGCTACGGTTGTGCATCTTTAACGCACCGCATTGGCGAAGGACTGGACGTCAGAGCCCTTTCCTTTGGACTGCCCATCATCCGTGATGATGCGCACTTTGACACCACGCTTGTGAGCCGCGATCAACTCGTCCGCAATCTATAGAACCGATATCCACACACACGATAGACACGTCAAGACCCATCCGTCACCTGCTCGGTCCATGCAAAAGGCATTACTCTCAAGAGGCAGCAACTCACCTCGTCGCATGTGATGCTGAAGACGCAGACCTCCAGGGTCTTGCGCGCGGACCGCAGATACTTGAGCACCTTGAGCAGGTTGGTGACCAGCGTGTGGTCATACCGACAGCGCTTCTGCGTGCACGTCTCACCGGCCACAGCGGCCTTGCACGGGATGCGCGGATCTGGGAAGAACATGACCTCCACAAAGGAATCCTTAGTGGCCTTGGTGCCCTTGGTCGTCTTGGGTGTGGTGGTGCGTGCGCTTTCATTGGTGGCCGTCGCCTCTTGTCCAAGACAATTGCCCATGGTGAAGACGAATACGGTCCAAGTGTCGTAGAGATGGAAGATGAGGAGCCTCCTGGTCGACGCGAAAGAAGCGGAATGAGGCAAGACAGCGATAGAGGGCGGATACGCTGGCAAGGACACAGATAAAGGACGCAAAGGCGGAGAAGCGGTCGCGTGAGTGAAATCGCTTTGCTGCCTTCGCTACTGCAAGATGACCCGTGGCGCCGCCGTCACGATGCCACGATGCGCCGCGACAATCCATTTTGATCGCTGGACATGTCGCGATCCACTCGAAAACTGTATGTTCCGTACCGGTCTTCGTACCGGTATATACGTAGTTGTACTTACCGTATGTAGCCATCTCAGACAACGCCACAACGGGGCGTGTCTCCTCACCCAGAAAACAGATACTTGTACCTTCATACAGTAGAGGGGTTCGTTCCACGATGAAGCCGGATCTATCCAACCCTGTCCGTTACAAACAATTCACACAACTCAGACTCAGATGCTCGGTGTAGCCAATCCGCTACCAGCAGAGGAAGTGGTTGGCTCGCTGGGCTAAAGGATCGCACCCATTCCATTCCAATTCCAATTCCATTCCAAGCGCCAGTAATGGTGACCAGCGGTAATGCGGACCAGGGCCAAGCGCATGGCCATGCGCAGCTACACGCGGCAGCCATGCTCATTACGGGCACACTGAGCACGGTGATCACCAAGATCCAGTACAATGTGCGCGCGCACGGCACGGAGTTATGCGTGGACCCGCTGGACGCGACGGCGATGACCACGTACTGCGTGTTTGACAAGCCATGGTTCGGCGTCTTGCTGGCCAAGCTGGGCATGGCGCTCTGCCTGCTGTTCCTGTACATACGCAAGGCTGTGCAGCACAAATCGTACTTGGAGACGCCTCTGCTGCGGCTGCGCAAGAGCGGCAAGAAATACCTCAGTACGCCCGTGGCAATGGCGTTCCGCAAGAAGCAACGCTATTCGGCAGCGGCACCATCACCACCTCGTGCGACAGAGACCACCCCACTGGTACCCAATACGAGCAGTGACGATGCCGTACCCGAAACACCCGTGTCGCTGAAAACCATCCTGTCGATCGCGTTCCCGTCGCTCTTGGATCTCCTTCAGACCGTGATGGGCACCGCCGGTCTCTTGTGGGTATCCTCATCCGTGTTTCAGATGGCGCGTGGCTCGGTGATCATCTTTAGTGCGTTCCTGTCGGTCAAGTACATGAACAAACGCTTGTACGCGTATCACTACGTCAGTATCCTCATCGTGGGCGTGTCCGTCGCGCTGGTCGGCTGGGCGGGCACCTCATCAGCGTCCGATGGCGCGGAGAGTACGGCGAACGCGATCCTCGGCCTCACCTTCATCGTAGGAGCACAGCTGCTCATGGCCGTGCAGATCATTATTGAGGAGCACATGATGGTCGAATTAAACGTGAGCCCCATGGTGCTCGTAGGCTGGGAGGGGCTCTGGGGGCTGATCTTCTTTGTGGGCCTCATCCCCGTCCTCACACTCACACCCGCCGGGTCCAGCGCCATCTCCAAGATGTGGCACGAAGACTTTTACGATTCGAGTGTCAAGCTCTGGCACTCGCCCATTCAGGTGCTGCTCTGTGTGATGAGTGTCGCGGTGATCGCGGTCCTGAACGTGAGCGGGAACTTCGTGACCAAGCACTTTTCCGCCGTCTTGCGGAGCATCATTGAGGTAGGAACATGGGGCGTGTTGATGAATAGTGCAGCCACTGAACTGTGAGCCTCGGGCACTCACTCATACTCACGTTTGTGTGACTTGTTCTTGTTGTGCTCTATAGACATTGCGAACGCTGGGTGTGTGGATTGTGGACCTCGCGATCGTCTACATCTTCAACTGGCGAGGCGCGGACTCCCCCGGTGAAGAATGGACGACCTCGAGCTGGTACGCATACCTCCTCATGCTGGAGAATCGCCAAGAAATGAGACTGATTTGCATCCATTGGTGGTCTCTTGGTTTGTTTTCTGCTTCTCTCTACAGGATCGAGCTTGTTGGCTTCATCCTCATGGTTTACGGCACGTTGACGGTACGTCCGGTTGTATCTACTTCATTTAGATGGACACGAACTGGTGGCAGAGAGCTGCTGCTAACAATCTGACGGGCTGATGTGTGGGAACTTGTGTGAGCAGTACAAGAAGATTATTCAATTCCCAATGGGAGTGCTGTACGCGGCGGAAAGTGCCGAGCGGGCGGCGCCTTACAAATCCCCATTCATGGGCTCCATGCACAAGTAGAACTAGCTCTCATCCAGGGACTTCTCACACGATCGCATTCCCTTCTCATGCCCACCCATCCGTATTTGTTGAGTTGGTTATCCTTGCTCTCTGCAATAGAGTGTGAGTCAGATCCATTCGTAACCCCCAACCAAGTAAATTTATCTTCGGGGTTACGAATTCAACAGATCCCACATCCACCAATCAAATTGATTTGTAGCTCTTCGTGCAGCCAATCACCACCCCGGATCCGGTGACTGGGTCTCCAATAATCGAACACCACAGGCCAGCTAAAACTCGAGTTGGCATCATTTCCACACGCTTTTTCGCCAGCCGCATCAGCATGGTAGCGCAGGTTGCGGCGCCCTCCGCGCGAAGCAGCGATGGATATGGCTACGCGGCGGCCATGCTCGTGGCCGGCACTTTCAGCACAGTGATCATGAAGACGGAGTATGGCGTACGCGCTGAGGGCACGGAGCAGTGCGAAGACCCCAACACCCCCGGCCAGATGACCACGCTGTGTCCATTTGACAAGCCCTGGTTTGGCGTGCTGCAAATGAAGATCGCGATGTCTCTCTGCCTCGTGTTCCTGTACGTGCGCAAGGCTGTGCAGCACAAGGCCTACCTGGAGACGCCCCTGCTTCGACTGCGTAAGGGCGGCAAGAAGTACCTGAGCACGCCCGACGCGAACTCTCTTCGCAAGAAGGTGGCGCGTGGTCACACGGGTACGGGTGAGCGACGATCCGCCACGGAGCAGACATCTCTGTTACCTCGTCGTGGCGATAGTAATGAAGCCCCGACTGCGTCGTCGGGTGATGGAAGCCATGTATCGATGAAGACCATGGCGGCCGTGGCTCTACCGGCGCTGTTGGATCTATTGCAGACCGTGTTTGCCAACGTGGGGCTGCTCTGGATCTCGTCCTCCGTGTACCAAATGGCACGTGGCTCGGTGATCATATTTAGCGCCTTCTTCTCGGTGCGCTTCATGAATAAGCGGCTCTACGCGTACCATTACGCCAGTATCGTGATCGTAGCCATCGCCGTGGCACTGGTGGGGTGGGCTGGAACCTCCAGTTCGTCGGCAGCCTCGCCAACAGCCGTTGGCACGAACGCTCTCTCCAATACAGATACAGATGCCGATCAGCGCAAGGCCAGTGCGGATGCCAGCAATGCGCTGCTGGGCCTCGTGTTCATTGTGCTCGCGCAGTTGCTCACGGCGGCACAGATCGTCGTGGAGGAACACATGCTCGTGGAGCTCAACGTGAGCCCCATGCTGCTCGTTGGGCTCGAGGGGTTGTGGGGGCTCGCGTTCTACGTCGTCCTCGTGCCCGTGCTCACGCTCACGCCGCCGGCCACCACGTCGTTTGCTCGCATTTGGCATGAAGATTTCTACGACTCGATCGTCAAGCTCGCGCATTCGCCGACGCTAGTGGGCCTCGTCCTGGTCTATATCGTCGCCGTGGGTACGCTAAACGTGACGGGGAATTACGTTACCAAGCACCTATCAGCGGTCATGCGCAGCATTACGGAGGTATGTGTGTATCTACCTACTATTATGCGTGTGTGTGTCTATGTACTAGTATGTGTATGGTGCGTGCGGGTGGTGTGGTGTGGTGGCTTCCAACGTCGGATCCGAGCGACAGTCTAACCTATGCAATGTGTATGTGTACCGATGCTTTCTGCGTAATCTGTGCGCCACCCTTGGGCAGACGCTGCGCACACTGGGGGTCTGGATGCTCGGTCTCTTTGTGTTTTACGTGCTGAATTGGCGTGAAGCCAACTCGCCCGGAGAGGCATGGACCACGTCCAGCTGGTGCGTAGATTATGGGCAGTCGAGACAACGGAGGGAACCTTTCTGGGTTATCGTCATCTTCAGCAAATGCAGACGTTGATGCTGATGGTGTGTGTATGTGTATGTGTGTGTGAACCTAACCCAGGGTGGAGCTCGTGGGGTTTATCTTGATGGTCTTCGGCACGCTCTCGGTACGTAGGGTGGTGAAACCGTGGAGGGAATTATGTGCCGTGACTGGGCGCGCCAAACTCTGGGACCTGGCCAGGAACTGGGGCCTATTGCTAGTCGTGTTTGGATGTCTCAGTGTGTATGTACAGTGTACCAGCATTTTGTGTGGACGCGCCATTCGCTGACGTTTGAACTGTGCATGTGTTGTGGCTGTGTATGATGTCGTCTCTATGTCATCATGTGCGTCTCTGCTGGTGTATTTCGCATCACGAACGCTTACATGTATGTTGAACACTCAGTACAAGAAGATCATCCAGATCCCAGTGCACGCGCTGTACGCCGCTGAGGCGCGCGACCACGCCTTCGTGTACAAGTCCCCGTTTATGAGTGCCATGCACAAGTAATAGCTCTTCCAAGTTTGGCTAACGACAGGAGTGAAATGCAAAACTCGGGCCCCATGCTATCATCCTCTGGCTGATAGCTGTGTGCGCCAGCCAACCCAGCCATTTGATTTTGTCGACCAAATTATGACTTGCCCGCTGATGAGCGACCTTGATACAGTTGCTGCCCTGTTGTTACTCGCACGTCATTGCTTGGTTCCAAGGAATCCCACGCAAACGGTACACATTCATATTATTGACGATTTGATAAATTTTAGACTGGGAATGGTTTGTAGATAGTATAGACAACGTCGCACGGAATCACAGAATGGCGCGACGTCGTCGGGATTGAGGGTCTAGTGTATCGCTCGCTATTGCTCTAGACCCTGGAAGCAGTGCAGGTCGCCGCGAGACTGTGCTTCGAATGAAGCAACCAGCGGCAGTGCATGCACCCTGATATAGCAATCGACACTATTGGTCGCAGATCGCAACAACAAATGACATCAATCGATTGCCGCCGATGCCCCAATCTAGAGCGTTGTGCATCAGTAAATGAAGTACATTAAAACTTTATGTGTATGTTTTGGTCGAGGACCACTAAAATAGTATAGTGGATTGTTTTATCCTGTGCCTTGCGCGGGATACTTCAGTACATTCGCCGTTTGATGTCCGTTTCTGCACTGGGGGCTGATCGTCGTCAGCAATGGAGGTCACAAAGCCCAGCCATACAAGGTCCAACCACGTCAATCTCGATCACTGTGCACGTCGTTCAACCCAGCACTGTTTTCACCGGGTATGCAAATATACAATAACGATTGACACATTGATTACCTCGACGTAGCATTTAGTGAACTACACGAAACGGCAGCAACATCCAGTATCACAGGGTAATGTCCGGTATCTGGTCAGGCCTTACAGTGTACAGTATCACTGCAGGTTTGTTACCCCTAGCGTTGAGTGCAAGCGACGGGGCAGATCAGGAGCGTGTCTGTGGGGCTCGCTTCTCTTCTCATACAAGAACGGAGATAAAGCACGTTACTTTTTCGGAGGAGCAGGCGAGCTATCGGATCCCCTCTGCCTCCAGTCGCAGCCGGTGTCCACTGTCCACGAGTCTGGGGTTCGGCACGTCCAGAAAGGGAAGGTCTCCACCAGATGCGCCACTCTAGTCCAGCGAGGAAATGGACGGGGCAGGGGAAACGGCGGCCTCCCTCCCTCCTCTCTGTGTGCGGGAAAGAGAGCGCGATGTTGCGCACGCGCACTCCAAACTCGCACTCGCCCTCGCTTCCGCCAATTAATCCTCCGGCCTCCTCCCCCACTGCCACCTCCAATTCCCCCCTCGCTCCGCGCGCCGACCTTGCGTCTATCAGACCTTCCCTGCCCCCTGGGTCCCTTATCTCTCCCCTCCGGATCCCCCCTCTTCCTCCTCCTCCTCCTCCTCCTCCGCGGCCTCGTCGCTCCAGGACCACGACCGTCCCCCGTGCGATCAAGAGCAAGAGCATCGCCAGTCCAGAGCTCATACTCGAGCATTCGCGCCGACGCGCCACAGCCACCTCCTCCTGGCATTCTCGTCGCTCCATCTCCATCTCCAGTCCGCACAGAGCATGCGCCAGCACCCGCACCAGCAGCAACCGCATGGCCATGCGCAATCCGGCTCCACACCGCTCCACACCCCGTCCGGAGGCGCGAATTTCCAGATCTTCCGGGCGCCCGGCGCGCAGTACCCGGACGGCGGTGGTCTAACCGAGGCCCCGTACCCAGGTCAGTACCCGAGCCAGGGCCAGGTCCAGGGTTCGCACCAGGGCTCGGGGCGCGGGGTGCCCATGACCGTGGGGCCCCCGCGCCGCGACCTCGGGTACCCCGAGCGCTACGACGACGGCCACCTGCACCAGAGTCATTCGTCGGCCTCGTCTCCGTACCGCACGTCGGGCCACGAGGGCAGCGTGGACCCGTATGAGGGCCTGGACGGCCACTCGTTTGAGGACATGGAGGACATGGACGGCGGCATGAGCTGGATGCGCACGGGCCGCGTGGTGCGAGTCAAGGAAACGGGGCAATCGTTCCGGTTTCCGTTGGACGAGGACCAGCTGCCGCGCATTACGCTGTCGCGCGCCGAGGTCGCGACGCTGCAGGACGCGATGGAGCAGGCCGTGGACCGCGCCACGCGGCTGGGCACGGTCTCGTGGATGGAGAACCCAACCAAGGCGCCCGTGAACGCCAAGGAGCAGTGGAAGGTGCACGTGGAGAAGAAGAATGGCGTCATGTACCGCCGCAAGAACGACACGGCCATGGCGCGCCACTTTTTATTCCGCTCCAAGGTGGACTGCAGCATGAACGACGTCATGTACGGCGTGCTGAGCGATAACACGGAGGATGAGCGCACGTACCTGGCGCATGTGTACCGGGATGACTTTCTGGATGGCGCCGTGCTGCAGCTGCTGGCACGCCCCAACGTGGAGGACCCGTACCAGCTCTTTGCCGTGAAATGGGCAGCATTCCAGTCGCCCGTGGATTCCATGTACTCGATCCGGGATCAGGTCTACGTCGAATACTCCCGCACGGTCACAGACGCCAAGGGACAAAGCGTAGTGGCGCGCGTGTTTCAATCCATCAACACCAAGAACTATGCCGCCGAGGAGCCCGAGTTTGGCTTTGTGCGCAACGAGATTAGCTGGACGCAGCTGCTCCGCGTCGTGCCCGGCTCGAAAGACACCAAGGTGGACATGACGATGGCCGGGTCCTTTGGGTTCCCCAACACGACGACGACACCGTCCTGGCTCGCCAACCGCTTCCTGTCCAGCATGCAGTCGGTCATGACCTCGGTGGCGCATGCAGGGGATGCCAAGTTCATCGTGAACGCGTCCCGCATGTCGGACAAGCCCTGGGTGCCCAACCATGAACGCTCGGCCTGCAGCGTGTGCCTGAAATCCTTTGGATTGCTGCGCCACCGCCACCATTGCCGCATCTGTGCCGAGATCATGTGCTCCACGTGCACGCTCGAGTTGGCGCTGCGCACCTCTCGTTTGCCCAGTAACCTGCGCCCCGACGGCGGGCTCATCAGTGCCGAGAAGTTTTGCTTCAAGTGTGTGGAACAGGGGCGCCGTGACCGTGGGAATACGCTGGCACAGGCTCATGCCGCCACGGCGGCCGCTGCAGCGGCCAATCGCGGCTACGACCTGGCGGCCACGTACGAGGAGAGCAACAAGGAGAACCAGGGCCGCCACTCCGAGTCGTTTGCTGCCTACGTGAGTGAGCGCGCGTACCAGAAGCAGGAGCAGCACGACTACCAGGCGCGAACGCTCACGCCTACGGCACATAGCCACGGCCTGGCCGGGTACCAGGGCGACCAGCGCGCACTGACGGCGGCACACCACGGCGGGTACCCACGTGGAGGACCACTACATGCTCCGGGGTACCAGCAGCAGGGCAGCGGGGGCATGGAGCGCATGCGATCAGATGGCGCGGTCCCGGACCGGAGCGGCGCCCTGCTGCGGTCCACGGGCAGCCTGCCCACGCAGTTTGTGCCGGATTCCGTGGGCACGGACGTGACCGAGCTGGGGGTGCGAGACTCGGAGGATGCCGTGAATATCACGCCCATCCCGAGCTCGTTCGCGCGCATGGAGCAGTCGATCGCGGCGCAGCAGGTGCTGTTGCGCAACATGGCCATGGAGGGCCAGAAGATGATGCGCCACCCGCAGCAACAGCAGCAGCAGCAGCAGTACTACGAGTCGGGCTCTGGGCGTGGCCGCAATGGTGGTGCCCCCGCGCAGATCGAGTATGAGGACCCACGGGCGGGGCCTCCGTCTCAATAAGAAGAACGCTAGAGCAAAAAGAAGAGAGAGAAAAAAAAAGAAGCGCAAGAGGAGGAGCTGATACGGCAGGATCCCCCACCAGGACGAGAGAAAATATGGAGAGCGGCGACACATAGCAAACGATCCCCCTCCTCTCCTTGCAGAAGCCGAAAATAGTGTTATGTGGAAATATGCTTGTCATTGTTTAAGTTGTATTCCTGTCTGTTTGTGAGGGATTCTTCATGATTGGTGCTATATGGCGGGCGCTGGTATGTACAATGTGGTGTCTTCTCTTCGGCTTCCTCCCGCTTGTATCATTTCTCAGCTGTGACTCTTCTGTCTGCTGGTGCGTTCACAGGCTTTGAAGGCACCACCAGACAGATCCAACGAAGTTTGAAAAGGCTTACTAGGGCATGCATGAGCTAGAAG
Organism: Pythium grandisporangium; assembly: GCA_023336285.1. Lineage (NCBI taxonomy): Eukaryota > Oomycota > Peronosporomycetes > Pythiales > Pythiaceae > Pythium > Pythium grandisporangium. Next base: position 13,293 of record JAADWT010000646.1, read on the forward strand.
GATGTAGTACACGTAACGGTCCCCAGGATATATTTGAAGTAGAATTTTACTTTAGATTTTCCCTGGCCGTGTCGTATAGCACCACGGAACAACAGCTGCAGTCAAGTTTATGAGTGAAAAGCTGTGGCATTTTAAATTCAGTGGGGGGGGGGATGAGTTCGTTCCTTCATTCCCTGTAAGTTGGGGGGATTGTTCTACGTGTACACGTTGCTCACACGCTACGTTGCTCCTACCCAGTCTCGTTCTTGCCTGGATCAAAAATTGAGTGACCGCCGCCGTGTGATCGCTCTACCCGTTCGTTCTGCTGGCTCACTGACTGACTGACTGACTCGTCCATTCAGTACCGCGTGGGTGCATGGGCGCCGATCACTGTGCGCTTGGCCATCTGCACGGGTTGCGCCTGGTGCACGGCTGGCGAAACGTCAGCGACTGGGAGGTCCACCACCTGCGCCTGGCGAGCCGCGCGCATCGCCTCCTGCACACCGGAGACAGCCGCGTCCGGCGAGTCAAAGAGCTGCATCTGCATGCGGAAGATGGCGTCCAGGTCCTGCGCCGTCTCCTGGTCCTCGGGCGACGGCTCCTGGCTGGTCAAGCGCGTGTACAATGGCACGTGCTGCTGAGGAGGCTGACGGCCATGAAGAACGAGCTGGCCCGCGGCAGGGTCCCGCGCAGAGGAGGACGAAGACGTGGGCGACTGCGTCGATGATGGTGGCAGCATTAAGCGCTGCTTGCCCTGGGGTGGCTGCTGTTGCTGCTGCTGGTAGTGCTGCTGCTGCTGCTGCTGTGGGTGCGGCGTCTGGCCGTACGCGTACGAGTTGCCATACGCTGGGGGAGGCGGACCGCCCTGCGGAGGCTGCATCGGCGGGCGATTGTACGAGCCCGATCCGCGCCGCTGCCCCGAGTGCTGGCGGTGCAGATCCGGGCGCTGTCCCGAGTGCTGGCGCTGCAGATCTGGCACAGGAAGGTTAGGTGGCGCCTGCTGGTGCTGCTGCTGAGGAGGAGGAGGAGCCTCGAGTGGTGAGGGCGGAGCTGCCTCCGGATGCGCCACGTGGCTCCAGCCCACGCGGCTGACGCCGCGGCTTTCCGCGCGGTGCTCCCCGTACACGTTCTCCAGGTGGCCAATGTCACTGAGGTCCACGACCTCGGGTGCCCCCGAGACGGAGCGCGGGCCTGGCCGACGCTCCCCACCGTGCGGGTGGCTGTATTGGTCCACGCTTCGGCTGTGCTGGTACGGGTTCTGGGGCGTCGGCTGCTGCTGCTGGTGGTGGTGGTGGCGGCGGTGGTGCGGAGACTGTGCCTGCTGCTGCTGATGCTGCGGCGCATACCTGCCCGTGCCTGGGTGGCGGCGTCGCACGGCCAGTGCACTGCTTTCAATGCCGTCGTCCGACTCGTTGTCCCTTGGAATGGCCGGCGACGGGCGCCGCTGAGAATCGGGCAACGAGGCCGACGACATGCGGCGCTGCGGGGGATCGCTGCCTCGACGGCGCATCACCACGAGCTGGTTCTGCGGCATCTGCATTTGCATGTGCATTTGCATTTGCTGTTGTTGTTGCAGTTGTTGCTGTTGCTGCTGCAGGTAGTGCTGCTGCGCCAGGAACTTTTGCTGCTGGTACAGCTCTTGCTCCTGTTGCTGCTGGTAGAGATACTGCTGGTCGTGGTCGTGGTACTCTGGCTCGCCCTGAGGCGGCAGCTGACGGTAGTCGTGGCTGCTGTGGCTGAGCTGCGTCGAGTGCGTGGTCTGGCTGTTGCGGCTGCCGTGGCTGCCATCGCTTGGCCGCCTCGGCCGCGACTGAGACCGTGAGACCGACTTGGACGGCTGCGACATCGACTTGGACGACTGCGACATCGACTTGGACGGCTGCGCGATGGATCGAGATGGGTACGGCTCGGACTGCGGTTCCGATGACTCGGTCCAGACCTTGGACGAGGGCTCGAGCCGCAGCTCCTTGAAGAAGCCGCGCACATGCCCTCTCGCCTGCTCAAGGCAGGACAGGCAAAAGCGCATGTCCACACTGGCCGTGGGGGCCACGACCTTGTCCTCGTCGTACATCCACAGCAGCCGCGTGCAGCGCTTGCAGACCATCCGCGTGCAACTCGTGCAGCGCCGCTTGGGGCGGGTCATCTTGAATTTCTGCCGGCACACGCCGCAGCCCTTGGGCGTGTCCAGCTCAGCGGCCTTGGGCGGCGCGTACTGCACCACCCGTGGCGCATTCAGCTTGGCCAACCCCACGGCCAGCATCGCCCTGGCGTCCGAGATGGTCTCCATGTTGAGTACACCAGGGTAGATGATGCTCAGCGTCTTGGTGACGACCCAGGACGGCATGTTGCCAGCATTTGAGTGGATCGTCTTGGTATAGGCCTCCACATTGGCGCCATTTTGCCGGTAAAAGTGTAAATTTGAGATCTTGCCCCGCACGAGGCCCGAGGGGACACGGGAGTCATCCACGGGGATGTCATCCATGGGCATGGTGCGTAGGAACCGGAAGAGCACGCGGTGCCCATTCACGTCCTCGCCCGTGCCTTCAAACGTGAAATACAGAAAGTCTCGCGGCGCCACGAGACCGGGGGCCGGTGACCGCACGGCGGTCCATTTCACGCCCACGAAATGCAATGGGTCCTGCGCATGACGCCGCTCATGCACCTGCAGCACGCCTCCGTCCAGGAAATGGTCCTCATACATGTGCACCATCGAGCAGCGCACGTCGTAGGTCGTGTCGGCGTAAAAGCCCATGATGAGGTCGTCCAGGCTCACGCCCTGCAGCGTGGAGCGGATGAGGATATCCTTGTCGTTGGATCCCGTGACGGAGCGCATAAAGGACTTGAGCTGCGGCTGGTCGGCGATCAGGTCGTAGCCCTGGTTGAGCTTGTCCCGGAAGCCGTTGTACCATGACTCACGGTCCGAGAGTGCACGGTGCACCTCGTCCAGGGCCAGCTCCTTCCAGGCCGCGAACCGGTTGTCTGGCACATTCACGCGGGGCAGCGCCGACTCGGGCACGGGGAACTGATCCAGCTTCATGGCCGACGCGGCGTACGTACACACTCACTTACTCACGCTGCCGGGTGCGCTAGGTAGGTAGACCGATTAGACCGACCTGGGTGCCGTTAGACCAACCCTACGCCGTTGTGTTGGATCGTTAGACCGGTAGACCGGAAGACTGTTCGACCCGCGCGCGTTTAGACCAATGGATAATGGCGCTCTCGGCGCTGCGCACTTGGGTAAATGGGCTCGGTCGGGCGTGACGCTGACCCCACTCCCCTCCTTCGCCTACTCCCCCGGTACGTACTGTGCGCTGCCGTCGCGAGAACGCTCTCCTTTCCGCCACAGCCCATTTGATGGGGAGGATGGGCCGCCCCCCCCCCCCC
>JAADWT010000647.1:0-16628 GCA_023336285.1 Pythium grandisporangium
CCCCCCCCCCCCAAATATACCAAGTATTGACGTGTATGTACCAGAACCCGACAGAGCGGGACGCCAGCCTTGCTCTATCAATACTCCCCCCTCTTTCCCCTGCCTCCTCCCCCAAGCCAATCGACCCCACTACATCTCTCTCTGTATAAATCCCTCCTTCGCTTCCCCCTCCTCCTCTCCTCCTCCTCCTCCTCCTCCTCTGAAGCGTCCATGCATATCTCGTGCCCCAGTGTGGGCAGGACAGACCGCATACGCGGTGGTAGTGGCGGTGGTAGTCATGGGGACCTGACCGCGGAGGCTGTGCGTCGCGCCACACTCTACGGCGTATCGTCGCGACGGCATCTCCCCATCGTTCAGTCACGCGTCAGTGATGCCCGTGCACGCCAGGAGTTGGCGCGATTGATGGCACCACCAGAGGAGAGTACACCGGAATATGAGGAGGCTATGCAGCGCAGCAAGCACCAGGAACACGCTGGGTTTCGCCCCGCCATGGACCGCAGCCACGCCATGCAGGACCTGTTCACGACCGTCCCCAAGCAGATTCAACCACACCAACACCAACAAGAGACGAGCACGGTTCGTCATGACCGTGCCTGGCGACTTGGTGCCCAGAACCGCATGGACAGCGACGGCCGGGGGCCCGACCTGAGGGGATTGTTCCAACCCAGCGATAGTATTTGCCAGCGGCTTCTAGCGAGTCAACGGCACCGTGCGTCGACCACAGCGACCGCGTACCCGGTCCCTGTACTAACGGAGCAGGACGTTCGTGAACGGATGCAACCCATGGTGGAGCGGGATCACCGCGAGCGTCCGGAGAATGGTGAAGATAGTAGCTGCAATACCTCCACGACCAAGAAGGTATCGTGGTGCCCCGCTGGTACGATCCCAATGGCTTCCGCGGCGTCGGCTGTGGCCTCGGTTAGTCTCATCAAGGGCGCCCAACAGCGCCATCCCGTTCGTACGGTGACCTCTCCTCTGCGTAAGCCCGCGCTACTCACAGACGAACGGTGTCTGCAGCGCCAACAGGTCGTCAATGCGCAGGCCGAGGCCGAGTTGACCAGACAACAGACCCGCTTCCAGAAGCAGAGCGACCCGACGACGAGGTACACGCTGCCCATAGATAACCCCGACAGCGTACGCGCCCACCGGCTCGGCCTGCAGGCCACGCCCTCCTCCCTCTCCCCCCCCTCCTCCTCCTCTTCCCCTGCTGTAGCCCACTCGACGACGCCCATGAGCTGGGCGAACAGCAGTGAATCCGCGACCAAACGGTCCGCGTCCAGGCAGAGGCGACCCAAGTTGCTCCTCCGACCACGCTCGGCCGTCACGCTGCGGATGGACACGACACTGGCCTCAGCATCAATGCTATCGGCCTCCTCCCCGCCCTCGATTGCGCCAGCACGGCAGACTCGCGCCATGACGCGCTCCACCAGTGTGACCTCCTGCGGCAGCGCGGACCCAACCAGTAGGCGCGGCATCGTGGCTGGCGCAATGCGGCGTCCCCACTCAGCTAGTGTGAGCTTCCTAGCGCATTCCACCGTGTACTGCGCCGCGACACAGTCCTCTTCCTCCTTGTCATTGCCATTAGATGGCGATGGCGACGGCGATGGGGCCAATAGATTACTGGGGGGGCTTCTGAGCCACAAGGGGGAGCCTCAAGAGGAGGAGGAAGAGGAGACGGGGGGTGGAGCAGAAGAGGGTGCGGTCTTGTCGGCACTATCCTGCACCTCAGAGCAGCGGCTCAAGGAGCAGAACGCATATGGCATTGAATACTTTGGCCAGCTCATGAAGGAACGCGCACGACGAGAGGGCATACAAGCCCGCACGCTTCGCGAGTTGGCGACGAGAGGGTTACTCCATAACGTACCTATCCCGCAGATTTTCGCGCGTCTGCGGCGGGAGGCGCTCAAGAACCTTGCGACTCGTGCGCAGCAGGCTCGCTACGACAAGATGCCCCTGAACGAGTACATGTCGCTCTGCGGCATGGCCCCCATCAACCCCTCCTCCTCCTCCCCCTCCTCTCGCTCCCCCGTGAGTCCCACAGCCCGCCAGAGAACGAAGAAGAAACAGGAGGAGGCGGAGGCGGAGGAAGACCACCCTCGGCGCTACACACTCGAAGATCAGTTCGAGCTACGGGTCGCCGCCCACGGAGACCCACCAGGACCCACTACTCTCCAAAGCCAGACCCAGACCCGGCCCGACCCCACCACAACCAACAACAGCAGCACCACGCGGGCCATGCGGCGCGCACTGACTGTGACCCGCGAGCAAGTGCACCTTGCGCTCGAACCGTTCAGTGTCTCCACCCGAGACGTGAACGCGCTCTTCTCGGCGCTGGACGTGCAGGTTGCGCACGCGCTTGCCGTCTGGATGATCGTGGCCGCGGTCGAACGCGTGCAGGAGGTCCACGAGGCTCAGCGTCGCGCGCGCGTGACCATCAACGCGAGAGAACCCGTTCCACCGCGTGCACTGGAGCTGCCCAACCAACCATTTGCTGTGCCCTTACCGGTGCCATTCTCCTGATTTCTTAGCATCTACGTAATAACATGGAACGAAAGAGATGCATTCGAATTTTTATGGGTTTTATTAGAACCTCATAGTGTAGCCATGTCTGAGCGGGTGCTTGGTATTCGAGTAAGGAGGAAGTCTGGCGCGTTTCCATGTCAAGTTGGCGTACCAGCATAGCCAACGCCAATGATCGACACCAACACCAACGCCAATGCTTTACACCAACACCACCACTACCAACGGTGGCGATGTGCAACAAATCAACAATCCACTCAACAAGAAACTCAATCGCCACTTCCAACAACACTTGCCATGTTTGATCGTTCCGATCCATGTTAAACAACCAAAAAAAATCGTGCGGGAGGGCGGGGAATATACAGCTCCCCTCCTCCCCCCCACCTCGCATCCATTTCATCCAGTATTCCTCCCCCATCATGCACGCTCCTCCTCCTCCAACAAGTGGAGGATCGAGGATCCGATCCGACGCACCCCCCGTCTAGTCCAGTCGCTGGTAATGGCGACGCACAAAGCGCTGCTGGATGCGCTGCACGGCCACGCCGACCACAACCAACGAGAAGGCCATACCACCAAACACCAGCACGGCGTTGGGGCCCTGGGCCACTTCCGTCAATTGCTGCGTCATGGCTGCGGCCATGCTCACGGGCCCAGCCTCTGGCTCACTGGCCGAGGTCGTGGCCACGACGACCGGGTCCACGGCATGCTTGCTCTCCAACGTCCGCACGCTCACGTACAAGGGATACACGCGAGGAGTCTCCACCAACGTGTGGGGCTTGAAGACATCCTCCTTGGCCGGCTTGGTCGTGCCGCTGCCTTCAATCCACGACCACCAGCCACGCGACGAGTCAATCTTCTTGGGCTTCTCCCCCACGTAGTAGACATCACCAGAGAACCCTGCGCGGGTCTTGAGCTTGTGCTCCACTTGCACATAGGCATCCCCCGGGCCTGAGAGCTTCACCTCCGCGTTCTTGGCCACGACCGAGCCAGTGTATACGTTGCCCGGGCCTGCGACGGTAATCGTATCCTGATCCGCCGATCCTTTCTTACTGGCGTGAACACTATTCACGGCCGAGCCATAGACCGTGGCCACGAGCTCCTCCGTCTTGAGCGTCTCGGCTTCCACGTAGACCGAGCCAGAGCCCGTGGCCGTGGTCTCGATACGGTCCGCCTCCACAGAGGAGGCATGCAGTGCCAGCTCCCCCGAGCCAGCCAGTGTCGCCTGTACATTGTGCTTACAGGTCAGTTCACCCACTTGCAGCTGCAAGAGACCACGCCCCATGGTGTTGAGCTCAAGGCTAGACAACTCCAGGTCATGTGGCTCCGAGACGAGCAAGTGACTAGAGCCCAGTACCGAAAGCGTAAGCGAATGGTCCCCGCCCTTGTGGACCACCACGTGCTCGCTCACGGCCACGGCCGAGGCAAGAGACGCAGTGAGCTGACGCACCATGTGCTTCTCGGCCACCACGATCTCCGTGAGCAGGTACCCGGCCGTAGTATCCGCGTTTTGGTTGGTGAAATGCACGCGTAGCCCATTCTTATCATGGCGATGCAGAGGAGCCACCTCGATCAGGTCCAAGAGGGCGCGGGAGGAGCCAGAGACCTGAATCTCGGCGGTCACGGTCTTCGCATTGTCGGTGCTGCTGCTGTCCTCACTGCTGTCGTCGTCGTCGTCGTCATCTGAGCGGCGACGCAGTGAGAGATCCCCTACTAGGATGATCTCACTGTCGGTGACCGTGTCGGAGGAGCCCGAGGAGGAGGACGAGGAGGACGAGGAGCCGGAGGAGGGGGACGACAATGGGCCCTCCTCTACCAGGGCGTCACGATGGTAGACCTCGTCGTTGTCGGCGGCGGACGACGGCTCGTCGTCAACGAGGTCATCGCTGTCGTAGTCCTTGACAGCGGAGGACGTTGGCTCCTCCGATACCAGAACGTCGCTCGCGCCGGCGGGGGAGGAGGACGGCTCTTCGGAGACCAGAACGTCACTGTCCTCGGCAGAGGAGGAGGACGGCTCTTCCGAGACCAGAACGTCGCTGTCCTCGGCGGAGGAGGAGGACGGCTCCTCCGAGACCTGAACGTCGATCTCGCCGGCGGGGGAGGAGGATGGCTCCTCCGAGACCAGAACGTCACTGTCCTCAGCGGAGGAGGAGGACGGCTCCTCCGAAACCAGAACGTCGCTCTCGCCGGCGGAGGAGGAGGAAGGCGTCACCGAGACCAGGACATCGCTGTCACTGTCATTGTCAATCTCCACTGCCGACACTGCAGAGGACGCCGAAGCGGAGGAGGAGTGAGGAGCAGTGGTCGAGACCTCATCCTCCACGAGCAGATCGTCGTCGCTGTCGTTGGCAGCAGCAACAGACCCAGCGGTGGGAGTGGAGGACGCCACGTGCTCTACCAAGAGATCGCCGTTGCTATCGCTTCCATCTGACGACGACGCAGAGGACGAGGACAAGGGTGTGGTCGTGAGGGGCACCTCCTCCACCAGCTGGTCACTGTCGCTCTCATCCCCACTGTCGGTGGTCACCGCCGAGGACCCAGTCGCGCTAAGCGAGCCAGCGGACGAAGACGAGGACGTGGATGGTTTCTCCTCCACCACGAGAAGATCACTGTCGCTGTCGTTTTCACTGTCCTTAGTCTCTGTTGGGGCGGGCTGCACGACGTCCGAGGAGGGCACTGAGGAGGAAGAGGAAGAGGAGGAGGAGGAGGAGGAGGCTGATGTGTCGTCGCCCTCCACCAGCCGGTCGCTGTCATCCGCATCAATGGCGGAGGCGGCCGACCCCTCCTCCGCCGCCACGCCGCCTTCATCGATGACGGCAGCACTACCAGTGGAGGAGCTCGCGCTACCGGTCGTGGTCACCACCACTGCGGGGACGTCGCCCTCCGAGGAATCCACCAAACTGTCATCATCGTATCCATGCGAGGAGCTGCCGGACGTGGCCGTCACCTGTGGCGTCACGCCGGACACGGGCTCCGGCACCACTGTGGGTTCGCTACTCGGCGCGGGCGCTGGTCCGGCACGCAGCGCCGGATCATAACGCACAAATACGGGGCCCGGCAGCGAGAGCACGAGCTTTTCCAGCGCGTGGGTGCTGTGCACCTGGAACGTGCGCGCAAACTCCTGGTGCTCCCCCAGTGTCTCGGTGGGGGGAGCGGCGCGGGAGGAGGACACGCGCATGGCATGCGCGTCGCTGGTCGCCAGCAGGACCGTGGCCACGAGCGCGAGCAGCGCGGTCCGAGGCATGGCGATCTTCATGGTGCTCGAATCAAAATTGAAGTGTGAGATCCCCCCACTCACTGGCTGACGGGAGGAGGAGGAGGGGAGGAAGGAGGAGGGGGTGAAACACAGATCCGGCGCGCCTGAGTTGGGAGCTCAGCCCAGCCCCCCAATTGCTGCGACAACGGCAGTTGGCGCATTCACTCCCCCGTTGACGTCAGTTGGGTTGGCCAATGAGCGAACGCAGAGTTGGTCCGAGCCACCAATCTATTCTCGAGAATTGGTGGACTATATCCGGGAAGAGTCCCCATCATAATCGAGGACAGTTGCTTGGGTGTTGTTGGTGCAGCGACGACGGCGACACTGGACGGAAGGACGAACATTCATGTCCGGGATCCAATCAAGTTTGACGGGTGATTCGTTTCTGGCCCAAAGGAGGCTGGGGCTAGTTCTGTAATAAAATAGGAGCTGAAAGTATGACTACAAATGCTCGTAATTCCAGAAGATGCTAATACAGTAGATAAAGGTTCACCCAAGATGACTCATCGTTTCCATTGTAAGCAGTTTCGGAATCCTAATACTTCTATAACATATTCTATGAGACTCGAAAATTCCTTTTATCCGTACACTCGCATGCACGCGTTATTGTGACCATATGACCATTTGTATGGTATAGTCCGGCAAGGAGAAATTTTCGCCAACTCCATCTGGAGTTGGTCTAAAAGGGGGAGGATGTTGGTGCGGACCGCAAGTGCACCAGCGCAACCCATTCATTGCGCACCCAAATGGACTCGTGCCGCTGCCGTTCAGTGCATCTACGTATTCGTACTCGGTCACATTCTTGCTCTTCCTCCCCAGCCCCCCTCAATCGAGATTTGCCCCTGCGACGAGCAATTGGCGTGGGTAACATTTCTTGAAGGGCTCTGTCGTTGTCTGCAGTCTGTCTGTCTGTCGATCACAACCGCTGTATAGACCAGTATCATCCCATCGATCCAAGCGCGCGCACAGAGTCTATTGACCGGACACGGTGACGTAGGACACATACCAATTACTCGAGGGGAGATCGCGCCAACACCAACGACACCAACACCAACGCTAACACTAACGCGCCGACGCCAACGCCAACGCCAACGCCAACGCCAGCACGCCAACGGCTCGGGATGACGACGCCGTGGCACCAGATGCGATTGGCGACGTCGAATAATGAGGCATCACCCCCGCTTTCTCGGAGACGACACGCACGACGAGCACGATCGCTTGCTGCTCTCGTAACGTTCGCCGTGTTCGCGATGGTGTGCTGTCTGGCGGTTGTGCCCAGCGCTGTGGAGGCAAGGATCGCGACGCCTGCACCAATGGAACGTCGTGTTCGTAGGAGGCTGCAGGTTACTACACCCGAACCTACCACACGGCCCCCCTGGACGACATCACCCCCTTCGCCAGCCACACGCGGACCGTGGACCACGTCGCCGCCATCCCCACGACCAACGCCCACCGCCACAGAATCGACATTTCTGGGGTATTTCAAGACCGAGAAGGTCATCCTTGTGTTCTGCTTTGGTGCACCCGCGGTGTTCTTCGTGTATAAACTATTGCTATGCATCTATTTTCGCCGGCATATGCGTTCCGATGATGGGTATGCTGGTTCTACGGAGCTCTAATCTCTCTCGGTCAAGGCCGCAACATGCCCGCTCGGAGTGGGCACCTTCCTCCATTGACGTCGATGCAGGACCTCATCCGTGTCTTAGAAATGTACTGTAAACGCAAATTTCACCTAATAGTAACGGTATTTCGGGTGTTTTCGGTAAATCAAACCAGTGCAAAATAACGAGGAAGTTCGGTTTCTCTTGACTTCCGGAGAATAAAGCGGACTGCGGTACAGTCCTGGCGCAAGTGGGCTTGATAATTCTGTTTCAGTCATGGTGCACTTTCGACCAATAGTTTGACGAGATCTATAGTTTACGCTCAAGTTACCGTAAAATGTTGTTGGAATCTCGAACGAAACAGATAAAACGAAGAAAATTAGCCGATTGGGGTTTTCTGTGACAGCTTGACTATCAGCAGTGACTAGTCTTCTCGTAAGTCGACTTTAAGCACTTGTGCATATTCTTGTGAAATAGTTTCCGTCTCCACTTCACCTCGATTTTGGTCTTCGTTTTGCACCCTTTCAGGGGAAGGCGGGGTGCTCCCCTCAAAGAGTCAGTCAGGTCTAAACTGAAGTCACTCGTCCATAACCATCCCACACACACACATTGTGCGGGAGAGTGCGGGTTGGGGGAAGAGGAAAGGCCGTGGACAGATCTCACCATCAGACACCACTTGAAGGCCATCTGGTTTGGGTTCTTTTAGACGGAGAGACCCAAAACCAGCCCCAGCCACTGCATGTACCCCCATTGCTGGCGATGAAGGAGGCCGTCTCGTGCATTTCTATCGATTTTCTCTCGTTGCCACAGGAGCTTCCGGATTAGCATACAGATCCACAGTGAGTCTCTTCATCGTTGGTGCCTCACAGTAAAGTGAGCGACGAGATCTCGCGCTGTGCCACATCTCGCGGGTTCTCCCCACGAACACGCGCGGTGAACAAACTCCTTTGGAGCACGCACGCATAACCAGAGAGGGCGCCAACCCCGCAACGTGTGCGCGCGCTTGGTGCGTGTGCGTGGGTCTGTGACCGCCTAAACAGATCTAACTGTACACCGGTGACAAAACGGGAGGAGGTCCGACTGCGGGCCGAGGGTCTAAAAACTGCACCCGTACCTCTCAGCCTCGTTTTCCGGACATTTGACGCGCGTCTATCGGGGGCAACCTTCAGAACAGTCAGTCGGAGGAACACTGAACGTTGGAGGACTAACACCCATCCATGGCGCCAACACCAACGATAGCAGCGGGGTCTATCCTCATGCCGCCGCGCCGCCAGCCTCGTCACCACCACCGCCGTCCCCGTCATCATGGGCGTCTTCCCCACCTGCTGGCCTCGCGCATGGCGCTCTGCAGCTGCGTAGCGCTGTCTGTAGCGCTCATGCTCGCGTTAGTCTCCCCCGTGGCGCTCGCCAGTCGTGCCACGCCCTCGCCACGTGCGCTACAGACCACCCCGGACGATGACACGGCCCCCACCCCGACCACGCGAGCTCCATGGACGACGTCACCGCCCACAGCGCCAGTCCCTGGTACATTCGCGCCCGTGACGGCGGCACCGGCCCCAGCACCGACGGAAAAGGAGTCCACGTTCTTGGGGTTCTTTAAGACCGAGAAGCTGTACCTCGCGCTTAGTTTGGGCGTCCCCGTGGTGTTTTTTTTCTACAAGTTTGGGTTGTTTTGGTTCTTTGCGCGCCACAAGCGACCGGGGGACCACGACCACGACGACGATGACCGTGATACGGCCTCAACGGGCGGTCTAACGGCCTCAACGGGCGGTCTAACGGCCATGGGCGCACCACCGTTGGCAGGGATAGACCACGCCCACGCGTCCACCAACGGCAAGTCAAATATCGCGGACTCGAGGTCGACGGATGCCACGTATGCATCCTCGGTGGATCGCTCCAACCGTGCGTCCAAGCCCGTCGCGGGGACTAACCAAGGCGGCCGGGCGTCCCAGTTTTGGGTGGATGAGGAACTGCAGGCCTGGCGGTTAGACTTTCAGCAACTTAAGCTGACCAAGGCCGTGTCCTCGACCCTGGAGCAGCGCCAACGGGAATCGCGCCGAATCGCTGCGCACGCCGAGATGTTGGCGTCGCCCATGGCTGGCCCAGCCGCCAGTGAAGTCTGGCTGGCGACGTATTTTGCTGGCAATAATACGACGAATACCAGCAATGGCCAGGGCACGGGGCCGCCGCCACGGTCCGTGGCGCTTAAATGGATCTCGCCTCAGCTGCCCCAGACAGAGGCGCAACAGGAGAAGCTCAAGCAGGAGATCAAGCGGCAGGCCAAGCTTTCGCACCCGAATATCGTGGCGTTTATCGGCATTGCGTGGTCCCCCGAGACGAACCTCGTGGCCGTGACCGAGTTTATGGCCGGTGGGGACCTGCGCCAGTGGCTGCAGCGCAAGGCCGCGAAGGATGCCGGTCGCTGGAGCACGACTAAGCTGCAGATGCTGCTGGACGTGGCCAATGCACTGGTGTACTTGCACTCGTTCCAGCCCCGGTTGATTCATGGGAATGTGAATTCGCGGAATGTCTTGCTCTCGGACAAGATGCAGGCCAAACTCAGTGACTTTGGTGCCCCCGTGGACCACCTGACGGAGCGTGAGATCATGGCGTACAAGAAGGTTGGCTCGGGGCGCTGGATCTCCCCCGAGGCACTCATGGGGAGGCAGCAGGGCGGTGGCAGTGAGGCCATGAGTGACGCCATGGACGTGTACTCGCTGGGGATCCTCATGGTGGAGATGGATACACACGCGCTCCCGTTTGCGGACCTCATGACGCAGAACAAGTCGCAGTTGCCCGAGACGGACGTGCTGCAGCTCATCTCGAACGGGGCGCTCACGCCCACGTTGTCGCCGACGTGCCACCCCCGCGTGGAGCAGCTGGTGCGCGCGTGTACCGTGTTTGACCCGCAGAAGCGGCCCTCGAGCCGAAGCATTGCCAATTTGCTGCAGCGCACGCTGGAGGAGCAACAGCAGGCCATGGGGCGAGGTAGCTCACTGGCGGGGCTCAACCCGAAGCTACCACCGTCGATGGGGCAGCAGCAGTACCAGCAGCAGCCACCGCAGCAGCAACCGTACCAGCAGCAGCAGCAGCAGTACCCGCAACAGCAAGAACAACAGCAGCAGTACCAGTACCAGCAACAACAACAAGATCAACCGCAGCAGCCAGTCGGTGGGAACCGCTTTAGCCGTCGCAGTGCCGCGCCGACCAATGACTCGGTGTTTAGCATGGGGTCCAATTCAGTCGTCAGCATTGGCGCCGATTCCTATGGCGGTGGCTCGGTGGACTATGGTGGCTCGGCGGATTACCGCGGCCAGAGTTCGATAGATTTCCGTGATGAAAGTATGATCGATCTGCGCGAGTCACGCGACTCGTACGCATAGATCCAGAGCCATGGGATACCCATACCCATTTCCGGGGTAGCAGCATCTACTGAATACTGTACCACACGCGTCCTCCACGAAGAAGAGCGGAGCAGAGGACCACAAGGGCAGGAAATAGGAGACGAAGCAGGGCGGGGTCGTTGTGGTACATGGTCTCAGTTTGTGATTTATCGTGAATATTTTTTTTTGATTTTGGTGATCGGTGGGGCATTGTACGAAGTGTACGCTATGTAGAGAGAGAGGGGAATGGAAGGTCGCGAGGGTGCGGCGTATTGTGCTGGTGCGTCATGCTCTTGGGGTGGAACGTAATAGTGGTGGTCGTTGTGATCGTGGGCTGGGCGGCTTGGTTTCGGATTGGCGGCGGTATCAGCATCCATTTCTGATATTTGACGGATGGCGGCGATTCTGAAATTATACGTTAGTGCCACAAGTAATCAGAACTTCTGATTGGTTCTGCTGATTAGACCTCCGGGGCACAAAATCGATTACCCGCTGCAGGAGTGGCGTCATAGATGATGCAGTGGTCCGGTATAGAGGAACCAAGTCAAAACCACGAATGTTTACGCTCCATTCACGCAAACGTGCCTCAGTTTCAGTGAGCCCCCGCTGTGCTGTCTGGTTGTGCGCGATTATTGATTCATACCGTACACCTCGATCGTCCCTCCAGAGGACGCGAGGTATCCTGGTGCATTAACTGGTTTCCACACACTGACCGCCACCAAGGCGAAACACCACGTTCCCCCTCCTTTCGTCTCCTCCGCCATTGCCCCCCTCTGCCTCCTCCATCGTCTGCAGTTGGCTACGGTTGAATTTCAAGTTTCGCGTTCGCAAGTTGAATTTCGACAGTCACTAACTTTACACCCGAACTGGAAGTAAAAATTACTGCTCGAAAAGGGCCACGCTCACCATCTGGCTCTTCCCACACAAGCTGCACAACCTTGCTGTTGGGTCGTGATGGGTTTTCGCACGTTTTACCCGTGTTGGCCCCACTAAAACCGCCGAAAAAACGACTGTACAGAGCGTAGGGTGATAAAACCATGCCAACACGCTGACAGAGCGCAATTATCAGCCCCAACGGCGGTCACTGCCATAGTGTACTACCGTACTGTACTGTACATTCTCACGCTGCGGTCTAAATGCCCCGATAAGAGCGCAATTGTCAGCTACAGCCGCGGTCAAAACTCCCTACTAAAACCGATTAACCGATGTTTATGATTACCCGGGGGTGAGGGGTGCCTCAGTGCCCAATTAAAATCGACAGAAACGAGTGTGTATGTGTTGTGTTTCGATCAGCGAGCGACTCCTCTGGACGACACAGTCGAGCCATCACATCGATGCACTTCGCCACACTGGCGACTGTGCTATCCAGAAGCCTCGCTCACAC
Organism: Pythium grandisporangium; assembly: GCA_023336285.1. Taxonomy (NCBI): domain Eukaryota; phylum Oomycota; class Peronosporomycetes; order Pythiales; family Pythiaceae; genus Pythium; species Pythium grandisporangium. The sequence continues at coordinate 12,142 of JAADWT010000647.1, forward strand.
AACGCATCCGCCCATTCTCGCTCTTACCATCACTTGGCGCTCACGGTTAGGTCGTTGCCGCGCTTGCGTCTAACACAAGGTATCCAGCCTCCGGCGTCCAGCGCGAATTAATCAAGCGGGGCCCCACGGCATCCAGGTCCGCTTAGACTGAGACGACCGAACGTACTGAAGAGGAGGAGGGAAAACACACAAAATCGAATCTCCTTCCAGAAGACGGAATCAAAGGAAGACGCTGAGCAAAGCGTAGAGGAGAGGAGAGGAGCGGAGCCGAGAAGAAAAGAGAAGAAAAGAGGAGAGGAGACGTGATCCTGTGACCAAGACCCATCCGCCAACCACGCAGTCAAGCCACGCCATGCCCTTAGCTCCGACCACGACGGCCACGATGCAGGGGCGGCACAGCGCCGCATCAGCGCCAATCCCCACAGACGACGAGTTCCTGGCCATGATCACGGGCCGCGCGACCGCGCGACCGCGCCTGAGCAGTCGTCACAGCAGCGTGCTGGGCACGCGTGGTCGCAGCTCGACCTATGAGCTGGCGGGAGCGGAGGAGGAAGAAGAGGAGGAGGAAGAGGAGGGGAGGGAGGACGACGAGGAGGAGCTGGAGGAGCTGGAGGAGCTGGAGGAGGAGGAGACGAGCGCGGCCCACGGCGAGTTCGTCTGCTACGGCGACCGCGTGTGTCTGCTCTGCGAGGGCCAGCTGCTGGCGCTTACACGCAAGTTCAACCTGTCGTACGAGCAAATGGCGCTGTTGGCGCTGAGTACGATCGCCACGGGTGGCTTGCTGGGCATCGCGAGCTTATTGGTCTGGAAGCGTGGGCTCTTCCGGAAACGGTACGCGGCGCTGCTGCCCGATTTGATCTACGAAGGGTACGACAACTCGGCCCTGGGGGAGGGCGTCGCCGTGACCCTGGGGGAGGAGGAGGAGGAAGGGGAGGAGGCGCGTCGTCAGCGGAGGGGGACGGATGACCTGGACCCGACCTACCGCCGCGCCACGTACGCGAGCTCGCTCTACGGCACCACCATGACCGTGGACGGCGACGACGACGACCGCGAGGACACGAGCTCCGCCACGGCCATGCTGGCGGAGGACAAGTCGCGCCACGAGGCCGAGAAGCGGAGGAAGCGCACCTCGCGGCGTGCACGCGCCGTCACGTTCCGCATCTTTGCGTACGATCGGGTGGCGCGCGCCATTGACTACGCCAGCATTGGGCAGCCCGTGCGTCTGGAGATGCCCGTGGTGCTGGTGCATGCGGCCTCGCGGCGTGCGATCCGGTACAAATCTCACCGCGGCGCCGTGACGATTAGTCGGCCGTTGCGGAACCCGCACTTCCAGAAGCAGGTGCGCCAGGGGCTGGACGCGATCGACGAGCAGGCCGAGGCGGCGGCGGCGGCGTTTCATCGAGGGGAGGCGGAGGAAGGGGAGGAGGGGGAGGAGGAGGAGGAGAGGGGACATGCTGGGGGCAGGCGGCGACAGCGTCGTCCGCATTCGCACTCGCTGTCGGCGCTTCGCCTCAGCTCGCTCTTCTCGAGGGCTTCGTCACGGGACGATCGTCGCACGGGGACCAATCAGACAGCCATGCTGGTCGAGGCGTCCTCCTCTTTCTCCTCCTCCTCCCCGTTGAGAGGGGATGGAGGAGGAGCGGATCGAACGGGGGCAAGAGCCGCGGTGGCACGGGCGCATTCCATGCACCCGGCGTCCACCACTCGCACCACCAGGGACCGTGCCTCGGCTCAGATGGCGCCCTCGGTTTCTCGGTCACACCGAGCGCTGCCACCTCGACGCCTGAGCCTGGACGCCGCCAGTAGTGGACCGCACTCCTCCCCTCCGTTGGCGGTGCGTCGGTCCTTGCTCTCCGTGCCGTCCTCATTCACGCCCACGGCCTCGGGACCCCAGACGAAAACTGGGCCGTCGTCGCCAACCCCAACCCCAGCGCTACCCCCACCCCTCCGCCACCCGCCACCGCCCGCCCAGGACCGCAAGCGCAGCCTGTTCCGTTCCCTGTCAACGTCGTGCCTGGGCATCGTGCAGCGCTCCACAGATGCCGGTCAGGCGCGGAAGCAGCAGCAGGAGCTCTCTCGTCGTCGCCGGTTGCTGGAAATACCCAAGCAGTTGCCCAACATGTGGTTCCCGACCCAGGATACCCCCGACAGCAGCTACTTTGTCGCGCATCTACGGCTGGCGCGCACGCAGCTGGCCTCCTCCAATGGCAGCTCCAACCTCTTGCCAGGGGACGCCGAGGATCAGTGCCTACGCTGGGGTGCTCCGCTTCAGGTCGTAGCGGAGCATAACGGCAAGCCCTGTGGGTTCCGGTCACGAGAGTACTACCGAGATTCGCAGCGGTACCTGACCACGGATGCCCGGGCAGCGACCACGTTGATCGCTCTCCCAGAGAGCGGCAACCTGCAGGCTATTGCCAAGGAATCCATTCGCCGGTTGGCACACCTGGAGCAACGTCAGGTCTCGCTCCGGATCGGTACCTACAACGTCTGGATGATGCCTCGCAAGCTCAGCGCGTTCACGGGGATCTCCCCCCACAAAAATACACGCGCCAAGCTGATTCCGGAAGTGCTCCCCGTCTGTGATGTCTGGGTATTTACGGAATGCTTTGATCACCGTGGTCGAGATGTTCTTCTCGACAAACTCAAGGCTCAAGGGTACGGCTTTGACTCGCCCACCGTGGGCCACAAGCAACAATGTCCCGGGGACGGGCGATACGTCCGCAAGATGCTGAATGGAGGCGTGGTCCTGGTCTCCAAGTACCCGATCCTGAGCGTGCGCATCAAGCTCTTTAACGACGTCTGTGCTGGCTCGGACAAGTTTGCCGACAAGGGCGTCCTCTATTGCAAGATCCTCAAGCATGGCCTGCTGGTGCATGTGTTTTCCACTCATCTGCAGGCCTGGAACGATCCACTCTCCCGCAGTGTGCGCCGCACGCAGCTGGAGATTGTGGCCCGCATGCAGCGTGCCATGGGCATTGACCCCAAGGTGGAGGCCGTGGTCTACACGGGGGATTTGAATGTCAACATGTGGTTGAACCGAGAGAATGGCGAGTATGATGAGATGCTGGAGATCCTGGATGCCAGGGATCCGTCGGTGACGTCGCGTGGGTTACGCAGTGAAGGAGGAGCAAGGGGAGGAGCGGAGGAGGGCACCTGGGGAGGAACCCTGGGGCCGTCGTTCCCGATGCGAACCCGGGTACGGGGGAGTACGGCGACGACGACGGCGAGTGGAGAAACGTCCGGACCACTCGGGTCGTCGGATGCAGAGGAGTTGTCGAGGGAGGAGGAGGAGGAGGAGGAGGAGAGAAGGAACATGAAGCTGAAGATGAAGATGCAGGGCCAGGGCCAGGGCCAGGGGGAGAGGAGCGTACTGGAGTACAAGCGCGGCGCGCTCTACTCCTTTGATCCGCGCGTCAACCCGCTGGCCGGGAACGGACTAAGCTCTGACGGCTCGCTCGAGCTGCTGGACTTTGTGCTCGTGTCCCGCGGCCACCGACAGCCGTCCCGTGCTGTGAGCTGGGTGCAGCCCATCGTGGCTCCGTCGCCGTGGGTCTGGAAGAAGGAACCACACTACCATTTGTCCGACCATTTCCCCGTCGTGAGTGACCTCACGTTTGATATGTGGCGCGAGCAATAGGGGGATGGGAGGGGCGAAGAGCGAGAGGAGGTGTAGGAGACGAGTATAGGATGGAGGATGGAGGATGGAGGAGGAAGAGGAGATTGGATTATTCAGTGCGTGTGTACGCGCCGATGTGACAAATAAAGCGGTTTATGATTTGTATGTACGATAGTCTTTATAGCAAAACACGACGTGGCTGCTAGCGAGGTGAGGCGGGGGGAGCGGAAGCCCAGCGGAGGCTCGAGGTTCGAAGGGGTTTGACTCGGATACTAGGCTGTGCAGGGCTTGTAGGTCAAGAAGAAACGCGCGCTTTGCTGCACGGAGATATCGGCCGAGTCGATGCCAATGAACGTCTGCTCCTGGGTCTGCGGGTCCCCCTGGGGACTGCCCCGGGCAGCCCTGACGGAGGCATTGATGCGGAACACCGTCTTGCTACGGCACGGCGACCAGACGATGGCGCTCACGCCCAGGTCACTGGATAGGGTCACGTCCTCGTCGGTGCCTGGCGCCCAGGTCTCGTCCAGGGTCGGGCCCCGCGCCCCGGAGAAGAAGTACTCGACCTCGAACTGAGCGGAGGCCTGAGGGTCCTGCTCGGGCACGTAGACGTACCCACGGTAGTCGAGTCGGTAGACACCCAGCGAGACCCCAGATTGCACGGTCACGGGAAGGACGAGGTTGCAGGTCTGGCGGGTGCGACGCCTGGATTGGGAGGTCTCGGCTGTGAAGGCGGAGAAGAGCATGGCTACACTCTGCGCGTCGGTGGATGGTACGACCTGGAGACTGCCTCGAGGGCAGCCAGTACCGAAGAAGGTGGGCGTGCCAAACTGGAAGACAGGGGTCGCGGCTTGCGTGGTCGGGAGGGCAGCGA
>JAADWT010000648.1:0-16610 GCA_023336285.1 Pythium grandisporangium
GGATCTGACTCAGAAAGTCTTTCCATTCTCGAGGTGGTATTCACGTGAGACTCATTTCAGTCCACGGTTCCAGAAGCGCCAGAATGTCACCGCAACCACTCCGAGGAAACTATTGTACTATCATTCCTGGAGGTGAATGGTGATCCTGGAATGGTGGTAGGTACGTTCATTCCCGTATATAAGCGACATCGAATTGGCGCACCACGTTCTTGTTGGCTGGGCATATCTCATTTGGCCTGGATCGTGGCCCAGCTCATTGGTCTCCGTTTAGCTATCCGCGTGACTACTACTGGCCATGGAGCTGCCACGCCTGGCACACGATGAATTCCTACACGAGGTGGAGGAACCAGCAGAGACAACTGCGCGAGGAACTTGAGCGCGTGGTACCGGGCGCCAGCCTGTGCGACGACGACATGCAGCGAGGGTCCCCAATCAAGTGGAAGGCCCGCGAGCATACACCGCTATTGATGGCTGGCGAGTATGTGGTAAATCTCCCGGATGCCGTGGCCACCACCGCCGCCTTGGACTTGAAGGTGCTCGCGCTCCAGCTCGATGTAGACGAGTATGCCACGGTGCTGGCCGACGCGAAGCAGTCGACACTCAGTATCGTCAAGTTGGAGCTACCACAATTGATCGTCATGTCGGCGCCATTGGTGAGATGGAAAACTTGTGGGGTGGGGGGAGCTCGCGGCTTATCAATGGGTATCTAACATGGTGGGGGTTCGTTTGTGTTTTGGCGCCGCGTAGATGGTTGCCGTGGTGCTCGAGACGTTTCCCAATGCACTGTTGTCCATGATGGCGGGCCACACGGATGCGAGCCAGAGCGCACAGATCCTGGCGGCGTTTACGCTTTCGTTTCAGTTCCAGCAGCTGACGATCAACGCGATCACGGATGGGTTCGGGTCAGCGATGGACACCGCATATGCACAGGCATTTTGCGCCAAGCGACTGCGGGACTTGTGGATGTTCATGCAGGCTGGCTGCCTAGTCAGTGTGGCCTCCATCCCGTTTACCGTGGTCGCGACGTTGCGTAGTGCATGGATCCTCCGCGCGTTGGGGCAAGACCCGGTGATCGCTGGTCTGGTGAGCAATGTGCTACTGATCAATTTGACCGCACTACCATTCACGCTGTTGTTCTCACTGCTCAAGAGCACGCTGCAGGCGCAAAACATTGTGACCCCACTGGCGATGGTCTCGCTTGTGGGCTGGTCGGTGAGTCTACCAATCGCATACCTCCTGGGATTTTACACCTCGCTTGGGTATATGGGTGTCGCGATCTCCATGGTGTGCTACAGCACGATCAAGTGCCTCACGGTGGTCCCCGTGGTCATGCGCAACGCCGTGTTCCAGCAGGTGTGGCCCGGATGGCAACCGCGGGAAGCAAGCCGACTTCTGCCCACGATCGCGCGCCTTGGTGTGTCCATCATGCTCATGGTGCTGTTCCAGATTGCTGGCTTCACTGGCATCTCCATTCTGGCGGGGCTGCTCCCTAACACAGCCGTCGTCATCGCAGCCAACACCATCTTCGTCTCCGTGTCGACGCTCACCTTCATGCCACTCGGTGGTATGTGTATCGCCGGTGCGATCCGCATGGCGAATGCGCTCGGCGCGGGCCCAGGCGCGGCGTGCCGCGATCATCGGAGGCATCGTCATGACCGCGAGTCTTGTTGTATCCACCGTGGCGGCGCTGGTCAGCGCGACGATAGCCGAGCCCTTTGCACGAAGCTTCACGGCCGACGAAGAGACCGTGCGTACCGCCATCCACATGATCTGGAAACTACTGCCATTGTCCCAATGTTGGGGTTCATGCTGGGCATCCAGTCCGTCTTCTGTGCCTGTGGCAAGCAGTGGCTGTGTGCCCAGCTCAATTTTGTCTTCCTGTGCACCGTAGGGGTGCCGCTCGGATTTTTATTGGCCGTCACGTTCGATGGAGGGATCGCGGGGCTCTGGTATGGCGAAATGATGGGCTTGCTGCTCTTCGTGGTGACCTGTTGCTTCTGGCTCGCCACCGCGAACTGGCACACGATGGCGCACGAAGCACGATTGGGGAAACGCTTGCACGTCGAAGCAGAGAAGGAAGAGGAGCCTGCACCAGAGCCGGTCACATCGGACGTTGCTAAGTTGTAATCCCGCGAATCGGCCAGTTTCAAGACGTATCTAATCAACACTGGACCATGGACCAACACGGTGAAAGCCGTGTGGGTTGGCGTACTATGCACGGCACTAGAAATACAATTGCCACCCTTTGCGACGCCTCAACATCAATTCCATTATCTTTTATTCAACGTTGTTGGTCAGTCACTTGCTGCATGAACACATGTAACTCCTTGAAAGTAATCCATGTCCAGATTCCGAGTCCTGCACAAGCGTCTCTAATTACCACAGACTTCAGCTTTCGATCAAGATTGCTGTTTTATCCTGCAACTTTGATCACCTTCCAATCACGAGTGAATACTGCGCTATCATGGTTGTTCCGGATTATACAGAATCTGGTCCTAGAGGGGTTAATGCTGCAAGTGCACTAGAGGTAGTTCCTCTAGCGCGTGTAGTATAGCTGAAGATTAAGCCCGCGCGCAACGAATTACATAGTATATCAGAGCATTCCCTGGCGATCGATTTGATCGATTTGATAGTCAGGAAGAGAACAACCAGTTAATTTGAAATCTGTGCAGCGTCAACGGAGCCCACCATTTTCCCAATTATCAGAGTGGGGAAAAAGCAATACTTCATCGTCCAATTGATAAGATCCACGTCACTGGAGCAAGATTGGAAAGAGCGATCAGGTTTTGCATAGCCACAGATCAAAACCCTGCAGGAATTTGTTGTTTCATCGTCTACGGCATAGCCCTTATCGACGACGTCGTGCAATCCCTCGTCGACCTCGTTTGGTAATACCTTCTAAGCCACATCCATATGCACTTTCACCTCACCCCCACACCAATTCTCAGCGATCTATGAATTCTTGTGTGACGGCAGTAGAGTGCCGTATCGTGCTGTATTTCGTGCTCAGGGCCGTGATCTTACTCCAGTTACGTCGTACCAACGCATAGGAAAACTGTTCTATCGCTACGCTTCATCACACGTTACACCTCAGCGCACATTCTTCGACGACGACGTCGCACTGCCACCACTAACCGTCAAGTCGGTCAAAATTACGACGTCTTTGCTAGTTGAGAATGTCCTCGGATACAGGTTCCTCCACGTGCACGTGCGTGTTCAACCTGGCTTCATGAGCCATTTCATTCCAGTTCAGGGTCCATAGCCATATACAACCGACGGCTGTGTAGCAAATTTTACCACAGATGCGACCGTACCAGAGTCCTAAGATCCCGGCGTCTAGCCCCACCGCAAACCAAATTCCGGCTGGTATCCCGACCCCCAGAACGAATGCAAACGTGAGCTGAGAGCAAAGCCACTGCTTCCCACACGCACGATACACGGCCTCAATGCCGTACGCCAATCCCATCAACGGGATGATAGGGAACAGTTGATGAATCGCCTGGGATGACTGCGCCAACACTTCTGCGTCGGTTGTGAAACTGCGCGCAAGCGTATCACCAAAGAGCAAGAAGATGACGGTCATAGTCGTAGCCACAGCGACACATAAAGCCACGACCATGTGCCCCACGATGGACGCTCGACGAGCCATACCACCACCCAACGCATTTCCCGTGCGGATGCTTCCGGCGACACTTAGTCCAAGTAGCGGCAAAAACGTGATCCCAACCACGCCAACGAAGATCGTGTTGACAGAAATCATGATGGCCGCATTCGGTAACAGGCCGGCGACGACGCTAATGTAGTTGGAGCCCGCCGTCTGGAGCGTTGTCATGAGTAGCCCCGCCAAGCCCATCCGTGCTGCATTGCGAAGAAGTTGGCCTACCTCAAGAAAATTCCAACCGGGCCATTCCGAGATGAAGGCTTCATTGCAATACATCACCGGTACAAGCGAGACCAGTTTGACGATATTGTACAGGCCATTGGCCATGATGACGCCGACAAACCCAAGCGAGGTATGGAAGCCAAGTGCGTACGAAATTGGGAGACTCACAGCCCAGGAACCAAGCGACGTGGCGACAAGCGGAGTCACGATGTTCTGCGCTTGTAGGGAACTCTTGATGAGTGCCGTCGCCAACACGAACGGCGTCGTTAGCGCATACACGAGTAATACACTAACTGCAGTAGCTGCGATCGCTGGTTCCTGGCCGAGCCGGACCATAATCCATTCCCCATTGAGAAGCAACGCCATCACTACCGGTGTGCAGCAGACGTATATGATCAAACCGCCCTGCAGCAGAAGCCACATTTCACGCAACCGCTTGGCGCCAAATGCCTGCGAGCACATGGTGTCCATCGCAGAGCCAAACCCATCGGTCAGGCCCCCAACCGTGAGCACGTTTAATGTACTGGACAAAGCACAGGCTGCGAGAATCTCCGCACTACGCGCGGGGTCCACGCGACCCACCATCATCGAGAGAAGCATAGGGGGGAACATTTCAAGCACCGCGCCAAAAATCTGCTCATCACGGCATTGATACACCCACACAAGTGTCAGTAAGAGTGAGATTGACAACTATTACCAGTACAATAGCCATCGATAAAGCCCGCAACAAGTACACTAGCAGCTACGAACCAATGGGACCGCCATGGCAATCAACTGCTTCATCTCGTGCTGCACAATCTCTGCCATGGGCAGCTTGCTGTCCGCGATCACCGCGGCGCGCTCCTCGTCACTGAACTTGTGCGAGATAGCATCCCAGTCCAGTTCCTTGTCAACCTGCACCACATGACTGCCAGCCATCAAGAGTCGTGACTTCTCGTTCGACCGAGCTCGAGCGTGGGGGGCCATCTCGTCCACGACCCTGGCTCCGGGCGCGATGCTCTCCAGCTCTTGCCGCAAATGCTGCTCTCGCGGCTCCTCCAGTTGATGCAGCACGGCATCATGCGCGAATCGGCCCAGCTCCATCGGGGTTCTTGCTCCTTGACCAGTGTAAAACAGCGAGTCAAGTCCGCCTTGTACCGAATCTGGCAAGTAGAGAAGTGAACAGATTTTAACGAATGCACACGAGCGACTGGCTACACATGGGCGTTAATAGGGGCATGGCTGCATGGCAGACCCGCTCATCTGGTCAGCAGTAGACGCGCTCGATGTCTTCGCCGTATCCGATACGATGCCATGCAAATGACCGGCGCATACACACATTCCGTTTCCTGGAATGTATGTTGGCTGCATTCACTCTGGACTGGAATGTCGCCCAACATTTATGCGCTTGTGCAGAGGATTTGCAAAACCCATCTATTTCACGTTCGAATTTTAGCAGTTTTTAGATGCACGATCCTTTAGTAGAATTTCTTTCTATAACGTAAAATATTATGTATACTCTTAGTGAACAAGGTTAGGAGCTCGAAAACAAACTGGCATAACGGTTTTTCAAGAAAATTGTCCTTCTGACGTCATTCTCGCACTTGACTTTTAGATCATTCGGAAAATCCTAGTGCATCCGCACCATATTCACAAAACCAGGTTGCCCGCGAGTCGCAATGCTCTATTGGACACACTGGTGCGCCTAAACCACTCGTTATTTGTCGTATTTATTCCACTACATCTGCTTTTGTAAATATAGACTGCTTTTTGTTCGAAACGAGCCACTCCACTGGCAACGATTTGAAGGTGGCGGGTCCATGATAAAACAGACGGCTTTCCTAAATTCGTAATGGTGTGTATTCCTCGCAGCCGCGATGATTGGCAAGGAATGACAGCGTGCACTCAGCTCATCACGAGCTGGAAGGAGGTCTGCGTTGGCCGTGCTACGTACGTACGTCCTGGTCTGCGCCGTCATCATAATGGCTCCGCTTCTTCCACGCGGGGTGGCTGGCCACAGGAACTGGCACGGACACGAGTCACGAGACACGAGCGAACTGGACCGACCCCGAAGCCACTTGCTTCCCATTCCACAAAACGCTGTGCGATTCCCACCCTCGGCTCGGCTCCGCCCCACTCGCTCCTCTCTCCCCTTTATCAGCGGCATCTCTCTGCGGGTTTCTTCTGCACCGACAACGTCTGTTTGTTTCTGGTTAGAATGGAGATTCCCCGTATTGCTCATGACGAATACCTGCACCGCGTGGAAGAGGCCCGGGAGGAGCAGCTCCTGAAGGAGCTCCAGGAGATTGGCCACGGCGCGCGGTATGTGGATGATGACGAGGCGGTGAACATGCCCGCGCATCCGCACGCATCCGAGAAGACACCGCTCCTCCTGGCCGGTCGCCATCTGGTGGCGCTGGAGGCTGATGTGGACATCAAGGCGCTGGCGCTCAAGCTCAACGCGGACGAACACGCCGCCGTGCTGGCGGATGCCAAGATGCCCGCGAAGGAGATCATCTCGTACGAGACTACGCAATTGATCAAGATGTCGCTGCCGCTGGTACGTGGACCACACGAGAATGGATTTATTATCTGGCGAGGCTTGATGCCATGCACGATGGAAATGGCGCGTAGAGAGACTGAAGACGGAACTGACGGATGAGAATGCATGATTTAGATGCTGGCCGTGATGCTGGAGATTTTACCCGAGATCCTGCTGTCCATGATGGCTGGTAACACGGACCCCGCTCGAAGCACGGAGATCCTGGCCGCCTTCAGTCTGGTCAGCCTGTTTCAGATGCTTCTCGTGGCCGGGCTCATGAACGGGCTCGGCTCGGCCATTGACACGCGATGCTCGCAAGCGTTTGGTGGGAAACGCCTTAGGGAGATGTGGATGTTCACGCAGGCCGGTCTTCTCGTGTTTGTGGCATGCATGCCGTTTGTTTCGCTCGCGCTCTTGAACGGCGGGTGGATTTTGAAACAACTCGGCCAGGACCCGGCCATTGCAGACCTTGCATCCTATTTGTTGGTGATCAGTTTGTTGTCCCTGCCGTTCACGATCCTGTACTCGGTGCTCAAGAGTTCATTGCAGGCACAAAACATCGTGGCGCCCTTTGCAATGTCATCGTTCGTGTCCTGGCTGGTGAGCCTGCCGATCGCGTACGTGTTGGGCTTCCACACGTCGCTGGGGTTCCTTGGCATCGCCGTCTCGAACGTGATTAATAACGCGGTCAAGTCGTTGGCGTTGGTGCCCGTGGTTCTTCGCAACGAGGCGTACGTAAATGCGTGGCCCGGATGGCAACTACGTGACGCGGCCAGGCTTCTGCCCAAGATTTCTCGCTTGGCCATTTCTAGCGTTCTCATGGTGACCTTCCAGATGGTTGGCTTCAGCTTTATCTCGTTGTTGTCGGGACTGCTCCCGAATGCCGCGGTCATGATCGCGGCCAACAGTATTTTCACGTCAGTGATCGCGCTTTCGTTCATGCCGTTGTTGGGGATGTGCATCGCCGGCGCCATTCGCATCGGGAACGCTCTGGGCGCGGGCCAAGCGCGCCGCGCGTCACTGATTGGCCGGGTTGTATTGGCTAGCTGCTTTGGTGTGTCCACGTTTGCTATGGCAATGGTGGTTCTTGTTGCTGATCCGTTTGCGCACAGCTTTACATCTGATGATGATGCCGTGGACACGGCGATCGAGATGATTCACAGACTCGTCGCGATTGTGCCACTGCTTGGCTTTATGTTTGGCGTTCAGTCCATCTATCGTGCCTGTGGTAAGCAATGGTTCTGTGCCGTGCTGAACTTTTTGTTCATGTTTGCGCTCAGTGTGCCACTGGGATTGTTCATCGCCATCAAGCTCGACGAAGGAATCTCGGGTCTCTGGTATGGACAGCTGATCGGTATGGCGCTCTTTGTGCTGACGAGCTGCATTTGGCTTAACAGTATGAGCTGGGACAAGATGGCCCACGAGGCACGAATGAGCACGCATTTGCATGTCGAGGAGCCCGAAGCTTCAGCATCAGAGGGCTCTGCGGCGGAGGCGTGAGGAAGTGTGGCTGACGAAGGAGGAGACGAAGGAGAAGAGAGAAGAATGGTGACTATGGGCGATGTTGCCATTAGTTCAGTAGTAGCGTGGTCTGTGGATGGGGTAAGTGAGGGGTACGTAGGGTGATGAGAAAGTGTCCCACCGCCGCGTAATGCGTTCATGTACCAGTAAAGGTCGTCAAACGAGAGGCGCCGTTATTGAATTATTAAACGTTTCAATATCGAATGTGACAAAAGAAAACAGGTTGTGCATCGATTCCGAAGCGCAATATTTCGCGAGTGGAGTTCGTGGAGACGACGTCTGCCATCGCCAGCGTTAGCTGTGGTTCACGCACAATCTATCCCATGACTGCTTTTTCAAGTTAACTACAACAAAATGATTTGATGCCTTTCTCGTCCAAGAGCTCGGCGATATTGTAGGTGAAGTAGAGCTGTGGCATATCCTCATCTCTTACGGGTGTGAAGGGGATTCCCGCCCTTGGACAATGCACTTACTCCCTATCAGCGGCATCCCCTCAAAGTGCTCCATCCTCCTTCGTCCTCTGGAATGATCCTGTGGTCGTGAATCCAACGTCAACGGCTCCTAACATAATTTTTCAAAACACGGTAGATTCCTTATCTTCCGAATCGCTGACAAACAAATCCTGCAGAACCAAAGTTGCGAGACGTTCCTCCAGTTCTGGGCGAAGCGACGTGCCCGCGATCGCCATCCACCAGTCGCTGCCACGCGCCGCTGACAACCAAGACCATCGCTGCGCATTCGAAGGTGCGCCACGAGTGTGCAGTCCTTTGCTGGCTGTTGGCTACTACTGCTCATTTCCGCTTTGCTTGCTTGTTGTTTTGGTGCGCTTTTGGTGCAGCTACTGTGTTCTATCTAACCCTCTCTGTGCGAAGCCGCCAATAGCTCTTTGCTTCCTACTTACTCTACGCAACACCATGAATCGCGTGTTGGCAACCGCATTCCCGGCATTCTCGTGCCATGCACGACCAAAGTCTTACTACTCGTACCCAGAGGTGAGCGAATGGCGACTGGTCTTGTTCTGACCCCACGATCGTCCTGGAATCCTAACCAGTGTGAACCGCGGGGGTTTGATTGCATTCATGTTTTGGTGCAGGGATCGACCAAGTCGAGTGTCATCTTTCGTGTGGTGTATCCGGGCAAGGAACCAATTGCTAAAGGGCGTGTGCTGCTCTTCTTTGCGCCGTCCGAGGCACCGGAACCGCGTCTGGAAGCGCTCGAATTGGATACGCCCAAGCCGATGTTTGCTAAGGACATTTCCGGAGTGCAGCCAGGTGATACCATTGAGTTTGACAGCACGGACTACTCGGTGCCCGATGCGCTTTCGTTCGTGCCCAAGGATTTGTCGATATTCGCGTCCAAGCTATGTGTGCAAGCGTTGATCAGTCAAGGTACGCGTTTCGATCTTTTTGTCTTGTTTTGTTATCCAAATCCTCGTTGCGAGATGAAATTTGCCGGCAGGGTGACCTCATCTCAATGTGTTTTTGGCTTGGCAGATTTAAACGATCCAGACCCCAACTCGCGTGTTGGAAATCACTATAGCAAACCGATCGTAGTGACGCTTGAACCAGGCGGTAAAGAATCGAAAGTGGTGGTCAACATTGTGGCGGATCAGGTAATACGTGCGATCGTTGATGTGAATGAGTAACAAAAGTCACCAAGGGTTTCTAAAACCTTGATGGCAAAGGTGCTCACATTGACTGACCGGTTCGTGTGCATCATTGCGTAGGTCATCACGGACACGATGGATCTGAGCAGTAATGAATGGATGGAGTGCGTGGAAATGAAGAGTGAGCTCTTGTCTCAGTACCATCAACAAGATGTCTTCATGTACGCAGCGGTGGTCTTCCCAAAGGGGTATACCTCGCGAGCAGAAGACACCAACTTCCCAACCGTGTACTACATTGAAGGGTTCACGGGCACCGAGAGCTATGCGGACCGTGCGCGAGCGTTTCTTGGCTCCGAGATGGGGGACACGTGGAAGGCTGGCGAGTGGGCAGCTCCAATGATCCGAGTAACGTTGGGCTCACGATTCAAGTTTGGGCACACGTCGTTTGCCGATACGGAAGTGAATGGGCCGTGGGGGACCGCGCTCGTGTCAGAGTTTATCCCCTTTCTGGAATCCAAGTTTGCAATGATCGCGGCGTCGACGGGTCGAGCCCTGCATGGCCACTCGTCCGGAGGGTGGTCGACGTTATGGCTGCAGCTTCAATTCCCGCAGTTCTTTGGTGGTACGTGGAGCACGGCGCCCGATCCAGTGGACTTTACCAAGTTCCAGGTCGTCAACATTTACGAGGCCGACAACATGTACTGGGACGCGAGCGGGAACCCATACCCGACCAGCCGATTCGAGGGGGAGGTGACGTGTTCGATCCGAGACGAAAACCTGCTTGAGCGTGTATTTGCGCCAGGCAATGGCGGGCAATGGGATGCCTTTGTACGTATCACCTCTTCATTAAACATTCGAACGGTCATTGGAGGGGGGAATGCGTGTTGCCGTGGTGTGGAAGAACGACCCTAACGCGTAGCGACCGCTATACTTCGTATGATGTGTGTTGACACAATGTGATCCAGTTTGCCGTATTTGGCCCTCGTGATAGCAAGACAGGCATGCCCATCCCGTTGTACGACAAGGTATCGGGTGCCATTGACCGCGACGTCGCCAAGTACTGGGCGCGCTATGATATTTGCAAGTTGTGGAGGCAGCGTGGGGCCCAGCTGGCGCCGCTCCTCGTCGACAAGATCCATGTGATTTGCGGGTGTGAAGATAATTACAACCTGAATACTGCCTGTGAATCACTTCTGGGTCTCATCGGCGCCAAGAAGCAAAGCAACGCCGCGACGCTCGAGAACTATGTCGATATTGTCCCGGGTGACCACACGACGATTCGCAACCGTCGGCATTATCAGCTCATCTACGAGGAGATCGCCATGGCATTCCGTCGGCACAACGTCAGCATGTAGATGGCCTGGTGAGCGAATACGGCGCCGATGAGTCTACTTGAAAAACAAAATCAACGGCTGAGCGGCAGCCTCAGCCTACTGGGGAGAATCTAGAGATGCAGGGTATCCGCGCCTCTTCAACAGCGTTCGCTAGTTCTGGAGACGTACGTGCAGGTGACGTCTGTCTTTGAAGGGACGCGACAACCAACCCCGTTTGCGCAATATGCACGTAATAGATAGACTTTGATGAGGGAGACTGAGGAAGGGTCATGCCGCTTAACGGAAGATCGCGCGGGCCAGGCAAGAGAAGTTGACTGGATAGAGCGTTTCACACGTGTGATGAAAGAAGGGGGCTCGTCGCCCAGTGGGCGGTAACGCTAGCCGACGTCAGGTATGATGCATGCTGCTTTGCTAATACTGTACCGAGCCGGAGCCACGCGCAATCCGAGTCCTTGTTGAAGTAGACGCTGCGGGCGCCGTCAGATATCAGATATGACCCGCGGCCCTGGGTGTAGTCACGAGTAGGCACCACCAATGATTCGTTCTCTCCCAATCCGAATGAATATGCAACTCCACCGCACGCATGCGGAGAAGGAAGAAACCAGATCCCCATCCAGCGACGAATCACAAAGACCTTGACACCCAACCACAACAACAATAACAAAAAAGAAGAAGAACAACTGGTCGCAGCACCCTGTTATTCAGACCACAAAAATAGAAGGAGGGCTGATGCAATGCATCATGCATGGCGTGCATGTGGATGAGGGGGGTGAGTCAACCAAATGTGGCGGTTTGGCACATTGATAACCGCCCAGATGGATTTGCACACACATCACAGACCACACCAGACCACACCAAAAGACCCCATGCGTTTGGATTGGATTTGATGTTTGGCAGGGCGGCTCTGGGTACTGTATGTCGAAGATGCAGAGGAAGGAGGAAGAGGCTGGGGGAGATGGGTGCTGGGGGAGCCCGAGGGGGAGGAGGAGCAATGTGTATTCTCTGGCGTATCCACGAGATGGAAGGTGAAGCACGGGGGGAGCGACTCTTGACGTTGGGGTGGCGCTGCATTGGTGGTCACGGTGTCTGCATCCCTCCCCGCCAGCGAATCCAGGTCTGTAGCTTTGTTCAGTTCTGGTTTTCCTCGCGTGGGGCTCCATTGCCATTACAATCACCTGCCGCTGTGACGATGCCCATGGCCGTGGAGACAACGGAGGCGCCAGCCACGCACGCCCTGGACTACCTCCAGCTCGCCTGCGCACGCGATCACCACCGAGAACCGGCGAACAAGGCGCGCGGCTTCATCACCACGGCCGCGCAGAAGGTGGAGCGCAACCAGGTGGCCCCCGCGCCCAGCGGCAAGCCTCATGCTGTCGTGTTCACGGAGCGCTCACCGTTGTTCGGGCCCAGCGATCCGCGCCGGGTCGCCGACATCCACAGCTCCCGCCTTCGTGCGGATCGCATCTTTGGCTTCCCACGCTCGCTTGTGCAAAGCGAATGCGCCTTCATGTCGTCACTGGCTGTGCAAATGGTAATGACACCTACGTTTCTTCTCGTCCCCGTCCATCATCTGTAGCGAGGTTGCTGGATGCCAACGTGTGCATGAATGGACTGAGTCACTGACCTGTTTTCATCTCTTGATGGTGATGGATTGATGACCCTGTTCCCCCACCCATGTCCATAGCTGCTGAACAACACGATCGAGATCGTGCCTGGTATTCTGAGTGGCGTCATGACGGGCCACCTAAGCGACACGATGAGCAGTGAGTATATCGCCGCGCGCTCGCTGTCGTGGATCTTCATGCTGCTCAGCGGCTACACGGTCAACATCGCGATTGGGGCCGCCATGGACACGCTCTGCGCGCAGGCCTACGGTGCGGGCAAGCTGCACGAGATGGGTATCTTCTTCCAGACGGGGCTCCTGCTCTTCTCGGTCTGCCTCGTGCCTGTCACGCTCTCAGCTGTGTACTGCGTCGAGCTCATGGTGCTTCTGGGCCAGCGCCGCGACATCGCGCTGCTGGCACGCAACCTCGTCATGTTCATGCTGCCCAGCCTGCCGTTTGGCGTCGTGAACGCGTTGCTGGGCCGCATCCTGCAGGGCCAGAACATCATCACGCCCATGGTCTACGCCGGGCTCGTGGGCAATGTTGTGCACACTGTGGTCATCTACGTGCTCATGTTCCATACCTCGGTTGGGTACGTGGCCAGCGCGATCGCGAGCTCACTGCTCGTGGTTTGCTACTCGATCACGCTCGTCATCTACTTCTTCCAGAGCCATCTCTATGAGCGTGAGTGGCCAGGCTGGCGCCTGCATGACGCACTCAAGATCCTGCCCGAGTTCATCCGCCTCGGGGTCTCTGGCCTCGGCATGTCCATGTTTGAGCTATGGGCCTTCTCGGCCGTCGCGCTCTTTGCCGGCTGGCTGCCGTTCCCCGATGAAGCCATTAGCGCGGATTCCACGTACTCGAGTTTCCGCATGCTGTGCTTCATTCTCTATGGCACGGTGGCCGTCTCCGGGTCGATTCGAGTGGGGAATGCACTGGGTGCCAACGATCCAGAGCGTGCCAAGCTGGCGGCGTTCCTCTCCGTCGCGCTCAGCATCGTGTTGGCGCTGCTGTCGTCGTTCGTCATGCTGCTCTTGCGCAACATCTACCCATACGCGTACACCAACAACCGCGATGTCGTAGCGCTAACCTCTCGGCTCATGCTAGTGACGTGTCCGTTTCAGGTCTTTGCCGCCGTCACGGCCGTGGGGCAGGGCGTCATGCGGGGCAGCGGCATGCAGCTCGTGGGTGCTCGTCTCAATTTCGTGGCCTTTTTGGCACTGGCGCTGCCCGTTGGGCTCACGCTCGCGTACCAGTTCCGGCTCGGGCTCGCGGGGCTCTGGCTGGGTCTATGTGTGGGCTTTGTCTGCAGTGGCAGCTATAGCATCTACTGGCTGGCCACCGCCAACTGGACTGAGATGGCCGCGGACGCACAAAAGCGAACGCGTGAACCATCCGAACGCTCACCCGAGGGCCCACCCTGCCTCTGCTGATAGAGAGCAAGAGAGAGAGGAACGATTGCGTACTGCTACTATGGCGAGGTCCGCGTTGATGGCGCTTTGATGTGGCGATGGGGGATCGTCGCACCTCACGTCGACATTGTGAACGAGTCTCTCTGCACTTGGAAACGGGCGACTCTGGATGAAAATGGAAGGTGTGTCGTGGTCAGTGACCCTCTTAACAGTTCGTGGCCAAGGCAGAGCGTGGACACGGGATCCGTCGTGCGTATTGTATTGTATGGCAGTCTGGTTGGAGTTTCGTTTTTCGTTCAACGTTCGTACTAATATACTCGTAAGTGCTTTGTAAACTGTCTATTGGCCTAGAATCGCGGCGATTTTGATTTTGAAAAGTAAACTTTAGGTATTTCTCTTTCGTACGCACACACGAGACATACACTGGTTCACATTTACACTCACATGGTCTGAATCTGCGTATTTAGACGTCACCGCTATCCTTCTCCGGGGTGGGCTCTTCTTCTTCTTCCACATGCAAATGCGTGTTCATGCGAGCATCGTGCGCCATCTGATCCCAGTCGGCATGCCAGAGCCACCAACCACCCGTGGCTGAGAAGAGCAGCATGCCCACAAAGTGCCCGTACCATAGGCCAGCGATCCCCATGTTCAACGCACGCGCCAAGTACAGCCCCAGTGGGATGCCCAGCACAAACATGTAGATAAAATTCAACTTGGCACAAAACCATTGCTGACCGCATCCACGGAAAATGGACTGGAACCCGATGGTAAAGCCCAGTAGCGGGATCGTGGGCAGCAATCGGTACAGTAGATCCAGAGCCACCGAGACGGTCTCGTCATCCGACGTGAACGTGTATGCGTAGGGAGACGCGATCAATAAGATGCCGGCCGTGGACAGTGTCGCCACACCCACGCTGGCGAGGAACACGGTGTAGGCGATGAGGGAGGCACGTCGCGCCTGCCCCGCGCCCAGGGCATTGCCAATGAGGATGGCGCCCGCGATGCACATGCCCAGCAGCGGCAGGAACGCCAGCGCCGTCATAGAGCCAAAGATACTGTTGGCCGAGATCATAATGGCCGCGTCGGGAAGAATGCCCGCGAGTAAAGCAATCACCGTCGTCCCCAGCATCTGGAAGAGCACCATGAGCATACTGGAGCCGCTAAGCGAGGCGAGCGAGGGCACGAGACGAACTGCTTGCGTGAACTGCCAGCCGGGCCAGGATTCGCGGAAGATGCGGTTCTTGAGCAGCACGGGTAGCACGCCAAATGCCTTGACGGCGGAGTAGATCACAGATGACAAGGCGACGCCAATGTAGCCAAGTGATGTGTGGAAGCCCAGTAGATACGCTGATGGGAGGCTAACGAGGCAGGCCACTAGCGACACGACCACGAACGGGGACACGATGGTTTGTGCGTGCAAAGCGCTTTGAATCACCGCAAACATGATCGTAAACGGTAGCGTCAGCACGCTCACGACAAGACAGTTGACGGCCATATCGGCGATCACGGGATCCTGTCCAAGTGCCGTGAGGATGGAGCTGCCGTTCAAGAACACCGCCACGACAATGGGCATGCTGGCAATGTACATGAGCAGTCCCGCTTGTGCAAACAACCACAGCTCGGTGTAGCGCTTACCCCCCACGGCCTGCGAGCAAAACGTATCGATCGCGGCCCCCATGCCGTTGAAAATCGTGGTGATGAAAAGGATTTGAAAGAGCTCTGACAGACTAAACGCGGCGAGGATCTGCGCGCTATGTGCGACATCCGTGTGCCCCACCATCATGGGCAGAATCATGCCTGGCATGAACTCTAGCCATACAGACAGGATCTATCGCACATGGGTTATGCAAGCGGATACAACCATCACAGATTAATCCAACCTGAGAATGAAAAAAAAGGATACTGCTGCCAACACACACGAGGGACGCAAATGAGACGTACCAGCGATACTGACATGGCAATTAACTGTCTCGCTTCACGTTTCACGATCACACCAGTGGGTGTGTTGATATCTGCGACTACCGCCGCGTGTTCGTCGGTGCTCAACTTCATGGCTAGTGCCTTGAGGTCGAGATCCGAGTCGACGGTAACCACGCGAGAGCCTGCCATTAAGAGCGGTGACTTCTCGGTCTGAGCGGGCTGGCTCGCGATGCCGATGCCGATGCCCGTGTCAAAAGCGACACGTACTGGCGGTTCATCGACGATGTGAGCACCATGCCCGAGTTGACTAACCTCCTCTTCCAGTTGCTCCTGCTGCGGTTCGTCGATTCCTCGCCGGAGCTCGTCTAGCGCGACAGCAGAGAGCTCCATGATCAACACGGCGTGTTCTCGACTGCTCACTCATTGCATGGCCACTGGCGACCGTTGCTGAAGGCCAGTGACAGCCAGCCACTCCAGTGCTGACGGGTGCTCGGCGGAGGATGCGCTGACGTGCTCCTTTTCGGCGGCATGACCTGGCGGGAAGGAAGCCATTTGGGACCCTTTTTGATCAAAACGTTGTCAGTTTTTGAAAGGCGACGCGTGCAGCTAGCCAATCAGATACCGTACATATGTTATCAGAAGCTAATATCTGAAGGAAACTGTGTTAACTTGGATCCAGCATCATCGACATGATACGGATCAGTAATCTTGACGCAATCTCTTTTTTTCCTCAATGGATCACCGACCCGGTGGCCGACAGCACCCTCTGCTGGTGTAGCTACAGTACTCACACCATCCCCCCCCCCCCC
>JAADWT010000649.1:0-16576 GCA_023336285.1 Pythium grandisporangium
CATACTATTTGAGCACTCATAATAGGAATCGTGCAACACATGTTGGTGTGTGTTGGCTTTTTAATTTGTAGGAAGCACGCGAGGCCATCCAACGGCAGCAGGAGCTGAACGGGTACAATTTCCCCAGCATTGGCCACGTGCAGTCCTGCTTTGCGGAGCGCCGCGGTACGCCGAGACAGAGCGCACTGGTGCCCTCGGCGCGTGGTCGCATCAAGTTCCGCACGAGCATTCCGCCCAGCTCACTGGAAGGATTGGAGCAGTTTAGCCACCTCTGGGTCATTTTTGTGTTCCACGAAAACACCAACGTCGCCAAGAGCAAGAACTCGACCGTCACGGCCAAGATTGCCCCGCCACGGTATGTACAACATAGCGTGTGTGTGTCTGTCTACGTGTGTTAGCGTGGCTCATGCGATACACATGCCAGTTGGTAGATGACTAATATTCTGCGCTGTTGGATCCGCATCTAGCCTTGGCGGGCAAAAGGTCGGACTGTTCTCGACACGCACACCGCATCGCCCCAACTCCATTGGACTCACCGTCGTCAAGATCGATGCCGTCTACGGGTACGTTACCACATACCCAGAGGCTGCTTCTGCAACGCCAACGATGAGAAGCCTGTCGAAGAGTTAGACGGACTGTTTGCTTTATCCGTGGTATCCACTCATTGTGGTGGCCGTTGCCCTCGTTACTCGTCATTTCTGTAGGCGCTATATTGAGATCAGCGGCCACGACCTCGTGAACGAGACCCCGATTTTGGATGTGAAGCCGTATGTGCCCATGGATTTTGTGCAGGACCACCAGTGCCCGCACTGGGTAAATGATAAATCGGACCACCTGGCACAACCGATTGAGTTTGCCCCCGACGCATTGCAGGCACTGACAATTCTGGTGGAGCAGAAGAAGTTGCGCTTCTACTCGTCGCTGGAGGACGTGTGTGCCGCGATCGAGCAGGTGTTGGCACTGGATATTCGTGGTGTCCACCAGGGCCGGGGCAAGACGCCCACCACGGGTGGAGGCGAGCTTGAGGTCCAGCTTTTCCAGTGTCGTTTCGACAACGTCCTGATCGAGTTTCAGACTCTCATTGACCGTGTTCATGTGGTTCAGTGCTCTTTCGTTCCATCTAAATAGCAACAGAGTAACCTACCGTACTAGGCTCTAAACATTAGAACACCCATTCATCATGTGACAACGAACTCATCGGGGCAACCTATATTTCGCGCCTCATTCTCTTTTAGCTGTTGCCCTCCACTCGTGGATTCGATCTCTACTTGAGATCCGACGCTTCCACCGCAGCGCTGTGAGCATGTGCCAATTCAGCGTCTTTGACTTCTTGATCCAATTCGAGCCATGATTCCTGAAACACATCACCCGCGATGACACGCTTGGCCATGTCCAGCTTGGGCTCCTTGTGCTTGGGGTTGTTGCACAGGTCGATAGTTTTGGCGCTGGCCTTCGATTCGTCGCTGCACCATGACTCGCACCAAAGCCATTCCTGCGGTAGCGAATGAATACGGATTTGATTCTGCATATAGTTGGGCAGGTCCTGGTCAAGGTTGGAGAGGGAGTTGGGATCCGCACTAAGCTGATCGTAGGTCGCACGGAGCAAATCACCAGCTGCCATTTGGCGGAAGAGTGCGAGGTCGACAACGTACAGAGCACTGATATGGTAAGGGCGCCCACGAAGATGGTCCTTCCAGTATCCTTGCCGCCAGAATTGGAACCCGACGTTGCGTGAGTCGCAGAATGGGGTGTACCCGTACGGTGCACCGTGAAGATCATGTTCCCAGAGCTCCTTTAGATCTGCTCGTACGACTTGATCCGCATCAACGTATATAATTTTCTGCACACCAAGCGGAAAAAGAACATCCAAGAAGAGAATCTTGTACCCCCAAATGATGCGCTGCTTTTGGGTCTGTTGTCGCAACCAGTTTGGCCACTTATACGTCACCAACCGAATATCCATGCCTAGTGTGTCACGTAGCGCAGGGATCGAGGCCTTAAAGTCGGGAGACAAGAAGTTCTCTAACAACCAGAACGTGACCGGGTTGTCTGTACGCTTTAAAACACTCAACATCATAATTTTGATGAATCGTTCATAGAGATGCCCAGAAGCCAGAGAGAAAACGTGAATTGTCTCGCCCGTGCGGCCGTGGTTCACACCAGAATCTGATTCGTTCGTGAGAGCTGTTGAATCAGTATCTTTCCCGCTCGCCTTCGGCTTCTTAAACAGGGAGATCATTGAGTTCCAGTAACCCCCAAGCACCCCCGCATCCGCTGCGATTGGCTCGATATCGGGTTGACTGGCCCCTTGTTCATCAACGGGTGCCAGCAAAACTTCTTGTTCCATCCCAGGTCGCTTCTGCACAAAGAGTTGCTCAAGACGCGAGGTGAAATCGCTTACGATAATGTTTGTTGATGGGACAAACTTATCCTCCTTCATATCCACAATCTCAAACAGTTCACGTGCTCGACCACGTGCAAGGTGCAACGACCACACCCCTGGTGTGGCTTGAAGTTGAAAGTAGCCTAGGTTCTTCATCACCAATGTATCACGATGCAGGTGCACGCCACCAATATCTCGTTCCAGCACAAGTTGTAGTCCGTTTGGCGGTGTGTACCGATCAAAAGTCTTATCACGGCATTGCCCATACACAAGCAGACTCTCCAGTTGAAAGGATGCAGTCTTTGTCGCCCGCACATCCGATGGCGAGTCTGGATCCACACGAAGGTTATCCAAATCGTCAGCGGTGGTATGAATTTGTACATTCCAAGCTTCAGGAGTATCGATCTTCATCGTCAAAATGGGCTTAATGGGTAGCTTTTTGAATTGCACACGCGTAGCTCGCGACGTTCGCTTTTCAAAGAGGAAGCGATAGAATCGCTCCAGCGGAAACTTTCCATAGTCCAATTCTGGAAGAGGGAGCAACTCAATGCTAGCGTTCAGTTGCGAATGCAGCATGACTAAAAGTGAACTCATACGCTGTGCGGCTTCCGATAGAGGATCGACGTATGCCACAACATTGAGTGAGTCATCACCGGGAAGGTTAATTGCGATCGATGAGTGGTTGTACTCGACTCGTCCGACACGTTCAACTTTTCTGTATTCGTCCAAGATTGCACTCGCCTTCACAATCTCCATACTACGCGCATTCGCTTCCTGAGCAGTATACTTGGCACTCCGTTTGATGAATGCTCTAGCAACAGGCTGACTGCGATACTTCATGTCGTATGTGGTCAACGCGACAATATCTTCGTTGGTGATTGGTTGCTGTGGCAAGTCAACACGGAATCCGTTGAGGAAAAGCCAAGCCGGTGTATCTTTCAACTGTTTTCCGTGTGATGCGACAAGTGCATCATTCAATGAAGAGAGTTGAGTTCGCGTTTTATACTCCAACATGATGGTGCCTTCAACGGAGTCTACCAACTCTTTGATAGATACCATAACGGGGTCATCTTTCCACGATTGATTTTTTTCGATGATGCCACTCAACTTGCTCTTTGCATTCTTCAACGTCTTCCCCTTTGTGATGCAAGCAAGGGACTCCAACACGATCTTCGAATGCAACTCTGTATCAGAATCCCCGACTGCGTTGATGATCGCCGCTACCAGCTCCCCGACATCATCTGCCTTCTCTTGGTTACGGTGGATGATGCCCACGCGCATCATGCTTCCGAGATCTTCTTGAATACCCTTAACTGCTTCATAGACATGAGCGGCATGTACACGATTACCCAAATCTCCTGAAAACAATAAGGTTTGCTTTTTGGGTGAGGTTATAGTGTTCGCTTGGTGAATATATGTCACATGAGCATTCACAAGTGCTTCGAGAGCTCCGCTTTCGTCGTTGGCAAATAGATGATTCGTCACATCTCCTGAGGTGGCATCAACTGTAGCTGTATCACTGTCATCTCCATTAAACAAAGAGAAAAAAGCTGGGAATGCCCCTTCAGCTGTGAGAAGCTCGTCAACCAAATCCATATCGTTGTCTAGTTGTTCGTGTCGTGTCATCTCCTGGTACAACTCTTGATCACGACCAAAGTTGGCCATAATCTCCGATTGCAAATCCAAGCCCATCTTGAGCACACCGTTAAAGAGAGACGAGTCGAACGGCAGGTGCTTCTTGCCAATAAATTCTGTCATCTGCATCACTTCATCATCCCACTTTGAGCTGCGCAGTTGCTCGAGTGCCTCAACTTCACTCTCAGGGCGCGCAAACGAGCCCCCTGTTGCATCAACGTAACAGTTCACCAACGCTTCCAAGGTTAGGTCACCTGGTTCATCTGCCACTCCTTCAATAAATCCCGATACCATGCGCCCTGTGCCTGACCGTCCGTCTCCACTAGCAGAGAGTTCGACTTCTTTAGCCTTGGTCATAACGAGCATCTTAGCGAAATGCCAGCCTGTAACTTTATCACTCAACGTGGCCAGCTTATATTGCTCCACAATCGCAGCGCGATCGTCAGGTGTTGCCGCATCCATCAGTTCTTTGGTGGAGATAAGCATACCCCACTGGATTGGGGCTCCTCGCATGCGCATGAATGCGATGTGACTGAGTGCCACGCGACCCTGTGCAGACATTGGGTCAAACACTATCACATACTCGTACATATTTTTGCGAAGGAACACCAAGTTCCACGAACGGCGACGCAAGTTGTTCACCTCGCGCGGCCACTTTGTTGTACCATAGTCCGTCTCGATATCGTTCAGATAGAAAGGTGCTGCTCCATCGACAGCTCCACGAACACGAATGCGTACTGATCCACGATGAGCCTTAGAGTCTTGTACATTCTCTAGCATCTTTTGACGCTCATCTGCCACCAATGGCAGTGCCGCCAATTGTTTTGCAACGGACCACTCCTTTTTTAGGGTGCTCATAAATTCGAAAATGTTGAATGAGCGCAGCATCGGATCGACTACAATTCCATTGATGAGGAATCGATTCAGAAGTCCACTTTGAGAAATCACTGAGCGATGTAACTGCACTTGATCACGGAGTTCGTCCGAGATCGGTTTGCGAGACAATGCCAGCTTTCTGGCATATTTGGGAAAGTCTTGTGCAAGCATACGAAGCCGTCTGAGTGGGGCTCGGGCATCGAGAATCTCACGGGTGGCCGCTAGTCCAATATCTTGGAGTTGCCACGCCTTGATCTCCTGTTCTTGATCGTGCTGCTTCACGAGCAAATCCCGGAATGCCTTCAGTTCGTCGTGGATCGACGCATGTTGGTTCACCAATGTAGTAAAATAGAGCCCATCCACGTCATCATCCGCCCCAGCAGCACCAATACCGTTTTCGTCATCATCGTCATCGTCATCATCGCCGTTCGGGCTTTTGTCATCTTTCATCTCCAATTCATCGACGGCCTTTTTCGAATCGTCGATCGTCTTGTACTCCATGTTTTTGATATCCAGCGCAATGCCGTACCCTTGCAGCAGTGTGTCGAGTTGCGAGTCACGTGGGTAGTGGCGTACAATATACGTCACCTGGCCATCCTTTGCCAGTGGTGCCAACGTGGAATGAAATCCACGAAACACGGAGGACCCCAGCAGGCCGTAAAGGATCACCGTGCCCTCCTTCTCACTACTCGCCGTCGGTGAACGCGGGTACACGTGATCCACGCTCTGGGCCACGTCATTCATACCTGCAGCCACACAGGTTTCGGTGGATTCACTTGGAGGCACTGTGAGTGTCTCAAGCGCTGCTTCTATCTGCTCCGACGAGCAGGCAACAGCAGTCGCGCAGCCCTCGTCCTTATACACCACAGCCCAAGCTTCTACGGTCGGGCCACACGGACGCACGCCCGAGTCCAGTGCCAGCTACACCATCATACCACAGCACAAGACGGATACCCTGCAAGTTAGTGAACCATTCACGTCAAAGTAGAAGAACAGGACAGCAGCTAAGCCGCAACTGCTTCCTCCACACAAAAAGACGCACCTGCCGGAACATCTCCACCTTGGCAGCGTACATCCGCGTTGCCACCGTGAGCTCGATCATCTATCATCACACACACCATATCACCCACACACATCACCACCAGCGACGTCAGATTCAAAAGAAAGCCATCGCAACGGATCCCACAAGCGATACCTCCCCAAACCACATCAAACAACCCCCGTGTAATGGAGGAAAGACGCCTACATTCTTCGTATTTGGCGCGACTTCCTCCGCCGCCGTAATGGCGATCTCAGTGAGCGCATCCACGGCATCGCCTCCGCCCCCCACCGCACTCACGACATCAGCGATCGCGCGCTCGCGCGACGCCAGCGCGTCCACGTAGCGCCAGAAGTACCGCGGGTTCTCGTCGGCCAGGAACTCGCTCGTCTCCAGCAGCGGGTAGAAAGGTGAGCTGGGCCACGACGCCGTGAGGTTCACCTGCACCGCACGCGCCTGCACGCCCGGTAGCGGGAGCACCACGGCGCAGGCCACCGCCGCCAGCAGCAGCGCGCGCGACACCGACGCCACCATCACCATCGTTGCTAGCCGTCCTTCCAGTTCCGTTGTCGTCTGACAGACACTCTACTAGACTCTACTCACACTCACACACACACGCGGCAGCGCGGACGGGGCCACCACTTGAAGATACTTCTGCGCTTGATATGTCGGGAACAGTACCGTTGGCAAAATGCCGCGTATCCGGTATCGCGTTTTTAACCGCTAGAGCTGCACGCCACGGGAGCCCAGGCTGGCTGTTCAGGAGGAGATCCATGCGTATTGGTGACTTGCCGTCGTAGAATTGCTGTAGTATTGGCGTATTGGCCGGCATTCTCCGCCTTCACCGACGACTTTTACGCCCGCTCGCGGCCGCCATGAACAACCCCAATGCGCACCGCAAGATGACGCCCAAGGGGCAGATGAGCAGTAGTGGCATGGGGCCGGCCATCGCCAACCTGCCGGCGCATCTCAAGTCGCTGTTTGAGCCCAACGCACCACTCGAGCGCTTGTCCCAGCTCAGCAAGCGCAAGATGCCGCCCTACGAAGGCTTGGTGGCCTTCACCCAGCACGTACGGCCACGCTCATACCCCTGCCGTTTTGTTTTTCCCGAGCAAGAGGTGACTCGCACTACAAAGAACGCGCTCGACTCACTCTTTACCTTGCTTGCTCCTTTTTGTTGCTTTCTTGATTGTTGGCAGTTTGAAGTGGAGCAGCCACCGCCGCGGTCCATTGAAGAGACCCCAAAGGAGCGTCGCGATCGAGTGCACGCCGAAAAGGTTGCGGAGAATAATGCCAAGATGCTCCAGGATCTAGAGAAATGTACGCGATTCACTACTGGCCTCCCACGCTTTTCAATCTAGCGCGGTCATCACTCACCTGTTTTTATTTTTTCATGTTTCTTTCTGTGGGTGTACGTATGCTTGTCTGTCTGTCTGGATGGTGTTGTGTGCTTGATCGTTTGGATTGGATGTGCTGCTGCTTGAGTAGGGGACCCACACGCGGATAGTGAACGCAAGACGGAGGACGCGTACAAGACGCTTTTCGTGGGGCGCATCAGCTACGAGACGACAGAGAAGCAGTTACGCCAAGAGTTTGAGCACTATGGACCGGTCAAGAAGATTCGCCTGGTGGAGGACGAGGAGGGGAAATCGCGCGGGTACGCGTTCGTGGAATACGAGAAGGAAGGCGACATGAAGGTGGCCTACAAGCAAGCGGATGGCAAGAAGATTGACGGCCGACGCGTGGTCGTGGACGTTGAGCGCGGGCGCACGGTGCGTGAGTGGAAGCCGCGCAAATTTGGCGGTGGCATTGGTGACACGAGGAAGGGCGGTGCCGACGTGAACGTGAAATACTCGGGACGGTACGTTCTAGTCACCTGCCCCCCGACAGATCTAATTGAATTGACTGGCTGACCGACTGATTTCTGGCGGATTTTGGTTTTCATCCTATGTATTTCTGGTTGTCTATTCACACAGTGAGCCGATCAGTCAGTTCCGTGTGGGTGCGGACCGAGGTGGTGCCGAGGACCGGTACCGTCCTCCGATGGGCGGAGGCCGCGAGCGCTCTCGTAGTCGCCCTCGAGGAACCAGTAGTATCGGTGGTGGGGCAAGGGACTACCGCGAACGAGGACGCTCGCGGTCGCGCTCTCGATCGCGAGGCCGAGACCGTGACCGTGACCGCAGCGTGCGTGACCGCGATCGTGACCGTGACCGTGATCGGGACCGCGGTCGTGGAGATCGCGATCGTTATCGTGAACGAGGCGATTCGCGAGACTACTACACGCGCGACCGAGGTGGATCCCGCCGAGATAGATACTAGTAAGTTGCTACGAACGAGTTCTGCGGGACGTGGACTGGCGTGGCAACAGGGCACCAAAACTCTCGACTTCGCCATTGGATCGTGTGGGTTTCCACGTTGGTGGCCTCGATAGTCTACAGAGTATGAGGCGGCAGGTATACATGGGACCGAAGAGCGGAAAGGGGGCGACTCCCAGCGTAAGTAAAAGAGAGATATGTTGGAGAAAGTGTGCCAAGTAAAATTAGTCCGCCTGCTCGGGTCTCTTCACAATTGGTGGTCTTGCCCGCTCTGCATGGAAGCCCTAGGAGGGACAACGAATTGAGCATCACTATCCAGCACTCACTGGAGCGTTTCTGACAGGTGTGATACCCTTGCCTTGGATTCGCAGCGATAGGTAGCAATGCTTTCAGACGCTAGGCAACAGAAAGGGGGGGGCTATTGGGTCGTTGCTGACACGACTGTTGCTTGCTCTACAACAGCGTTTGAATGCACCTCACCTTTGACGATGGTGAACCCACCCAAGCTCGTGTTCTCGATGCGGGACACCATGCCGTATTTTGTGTGCTCACTGCGACAAGTAGATGAGTGGAAACGGCAGCAGGCCAAGCGTGCACAGGTCTTTGCGCAAGCGGAGTACGACGTGAATGCTAAATACATCAAGAGTCCGTTTGCTCGCTCTCTCAAGATCGAGGACGTACTTCGCTTCCTGGACGACACCGTGCTCGACATCAACTTTATGGTGCAATTGCCCTCGATCGAATTGGGTCTGAACAAGTGGTGGGCCCTTTACGCTCCTGGGAGTGAGACCACCACGATTGGACAGGAGCAGGTAGGTAGCATCTCACTACCAACGGTTGCAACCGAGTGGGAAGCATATACAGTAGTTTAGCTAAACGACTCACATATGTCTGTACATCCTTTATTCGTTAGCTGCGCCAGGTGTACTATGATCTCGCATACGTTTTGGTGCAGGGTAAGACGGAAAACATCCATAAGAACTCCGTCTCGATGATCCTGCGAGCAGCGTGGACCAAGTGGAGCCCTAAGGAGCCGCCGCTAACCAAACGCGAATTTTTCCGTTTGCTTTTCATCCTTGCACATTTGGTAAGTGGTTGAGGAATTACTGCAGATCAATTCGATGACTTGCAAGGCTATAGCGTCGTGATGATGATGATGATGACGTATGGTCTGTATATGGTACATGGCAGATGACGGAGAGTAACCGCTTGAATGAGTACGTCATGTTTTTCCAGGAAACACTGGGCGTCATTAATCGAACGTACCAAAGCAAGGCCAAACGTATGGAGCAACGCAGACGTCAGCCGCGTGTGCGCCGCAAGGCCAGTATCTCAGTCAGCGGGGGCATGGATAGCCCAGATGACTTGCTAAGTACAGCTCGTCGCTTGTCAAGTGCTGGCTTAGGTGCATTGGGTGGTTTTGCAGACATGCATGTAGATGGGCGAATGGAATCTGTTAATGGCAGTGTGGACCGATCCGAAGGACATAACGATGTTTCCAGTGAGTCGAGACGTCGAGGATCACTTATCGCTGCTGGACATGATGCCAACGGTGCCAACAACGGTTTGGATCGAGATAGTACCTGCGGTGAGGGTCGATATAGACCCAGTGGGACCAGAAAACATGCAGTCGATGCTGACGATGACAATAACCGCGGTGTGGCGAAACAAATGCTCAGCGTGAATCTGCATCACGTGGCGCAGAGGCTAGGTGCGCTCTACTTCTCATTGTTCTTGGGTATATTTCGGTGGTAACTACACATTGTTAATCCTGCGTTGCGTTTATCTGCTGTGTTTGAATCAGGTCTGGATCTGAATGGTGACGAGTCTACGAGCAATTGTTTCATTGCAGTTCTGGAACGTGGTGGAGTGCGATCTTCAGGGCAACACTTGGAAGTAGACCCGCAGCTTTTGGACCGTCGTTTCCAAGATAAGTTGAGGCATGGGTCAGGTGCGGCATCATCATCATCTTCTTTGTCTACTTCAAATTCGGCTTGTGGCTCGTGCAAGTCTCGGGCCGTTCCCTCCATGAATGATATCATGCGCGAGCGGAACCCCGTCTCAAACCGGTACATGCCACCGCTCAGTATCGTGCGCCTACGAGCGACGACTGCGAGTGTTCGATCACCGTCTTTGAACCAAGTTCCAGCTCTGTGCCAGAGCTCACCGTCGATCTTAGTTACTCCGCGTTCGACAACCGCGAAGACCACAGGACTGCCGACGACCGTGCCCCGCTGCAATAATAAGCCAGCTGCCATTGCCCAGTCAGAGGATAGTTTTGATGAAAAAAGTATAAACGCAGCGCTTCGTTCACTGACTCACAGCAAGCACAAGGGCAACACTACCATCAATGAAGGTGACGCTATGCGCCGCAGTTTATCAAGTGTGACCCTCAGGAAACGCGTCGCTGAGAACAAATCAAAGGCGAACGCTCACATGGATGGATCTGGTGCCAGCAAGTCTGCCGCAGGATCCGAGAACGAAGGACCTATCTACCTAGCCATCTCGACGTGAGAGCGTAAGAGAGTGCAGAAGGCATATATGGGAATGAAGGGTCCAACCCAAAACGAGGACGGAAGAATATAAACTGCGCTTGTGTGGTCTGTCCGTGTGTGCTACTGACTGTCTTCGGTCCGAATGCATGTCTGCAGGCTCTGCAACACGTGCGCCACAAGAGCGGCGCGACCGCGAGATGTCGTACGAAACGTGAGTTGAGCACCACCCGCGTGAAGCCGACATCCTTCGCTCTGTGGACTGTGTTCAAGTCCCGCTTTTAGCGTGGGCAGTGTGATTTGCACGTCATCCAACGCTGCTAAGAGACTGGTGGCGATCGAACCCTCGGGGCTGCCGTCATTATCTAACCCTGTCGCCGGGTTGGGCAGCGACAGAAGAAGCTGCAGGCCACGGACTTCGACCTCGACGCACGATGACTGGTGCATGAGTGCGGTCAACATTGCTACGATCCAGGTCGCCTGTACTGCACTCACTGTCTTCTCATTTACAGCTGGTGGTGCGTTTCCAGTGCCGCTCAAGGATGCAGTGGTCAGTGCGATTGATGACTGTTCGTTGCGAAGACACGCCATCCAATTCGACAGCACATCTCGAACGACTGCCGCGTACGACGCCGAGTCAACACGGAGCGGTACTCGTTTCGGTTGTGCCGTACCCGTGGGTGTCCGGTTTTGCGCGATTGCAAACTCGCGTAGAGCATTTTCGTCATAGCTGATGCGGATCGTACCAAGGCAGAGCTTGCCCTTGATATCCCAGTCTTGTGGTGACGCACTAGCAGGTGTCGTGGTGGGCCCAGCGGTATTGAAATTGTACTTGAGCCCCAGGTACAGAAAGCCATCGCTCGGCTCATTAATGTAATCCGTCGAGATGGAATTATTTCCGGCAATGGCAACATTGTTCTGTGGACTACCCTCGCCGTCGGCATCGGTCTCGATTGGCGTACAGAAGAGTGCCGCGCTCACAAGCCCGAGCCGAAATTCGACGAGGAAGCGCACGCTGGGGCGTCGACTAAACAGGATACAACCATCACAGTATTCCATGCACACTTTCATAGTGGCAACGAGGCTGGATCGTGTTCCAGTCGCGTTATAAAGCCGAATCGAGACTTGTCCGATATGCCAATTGATCAGTGGCATGCCACGCTGATGAATCCAAAGGGGCACAAGACGATCGAGGCGTTGCTCTTGTTGGGGAAATGCAATGGTTAGCACGGAGCGCGGGGATGGTGACGAAGCTGCATGCGGGCGAGATTTACTGTTGTTGGTCGAGATTTCGTTGGATATGGGCACTGGTGGTGCAGAGTCGAAACGACGACGTGGAGGAGATGGTGGGGAATGCGTTGGGGATGGCGGACGTACCACCGACTCGCTGTTTCCGCGTGCAATAGAGGTAATAGGAGCATGGCTCAGCGAGTTGTGGAGGGGCTCGGTTGGATTAGCGGCGCCGTTTTCGGACAATGAAGCTTCTTGTTGGATGCGTTTCATGGCAGCCGTGCGATACGCGCGCTGTTCCGAGATGGGAAGCTGGAACACAAGATCAGAGAGCTCCCATTGCTCTGTCATACCAAGTGGTTGTAGTATGGGGAGCTGCACCTTGAGCACCGTCGTGTCATTCTCTCGTTCGCTTGAAGGCGGAGATTTCATTTTCTTCTTGTCGTTGTCGACAGTCTTTTTATTGCTGATCGAAAGCAGCGGTGCTCGACCATAGAGGAGGCATGCCAGCGTATCTTCGTCCAGGCTTCGTCTGTATAATTCCATGTATCGTTGCTGTTTCTCGACGCTACCTGCTTCGAGCATGCGGAGTGGCGAATCACTGCCTAGCATCCAGTCGCGAGAACAAGGCCGTTTACTGACATCGGTATCGCGCTGACGATTGGCGATAGTTGCTCGCACCGCATACTTCCACATGCCACGCAGCCATGTACTGTCACGGCGTTGCTTGGACAACGGGAACTTCAGTGCTTCCGGGTGCAACGGGAAAGCCAACCATCGCGTAGGTGAGCACATGGATACGCGAGGTGGTTCGGTTCGCTCGCGATCCACGCTACAAGGGCGCCATTGGCGACTTTCACGACGCGCCAGAAACGTTGTGACGCGTTGCAACTCGGTTGAAATCGCAGTAAACTGCTCGAGCGTGGCGTTCATTGTTATCTTGTCTGTTGCGATATCGATCGCGCAATCCCCAAAGGAGCCGAGTTTGTCAGTTCGTCCTCGGGGGATGTCCAATTTGACCCACAACGCCGAGATATGGACTAAATCGCGCGTCGCATCGGCTGGAAAGGCTTGATTGCATTGCTCCCGGAAGAATTGCAAATGCTGCGCGGTTGTGCTTGCGGTGTCTGTGTGGTCGGACCCAGCAGAAGGTGACGTGAAGCTCGTGGCGTCGAGATCGCAGTAGATGGAAATGTTCCCCATGGAGAGTAGCTTGGCTGCTGCGATCTCTGTTGGGCCGGGGTACACGATCCCTGGTTGCTGGCGTCGATGAAGAATCTGGTCCCCGGTTGCCCTCGTGGAGACTTCAATTGACTGAATCCCTCAATCGTGAAAGTTGATCGAAAAGTCACCAAGGAAAGAGCCGAAGACAACAACAAAAAGTGAGCCATTTTGAGACAGACACACAATGAGCCGAATACCGCAGCGTAGCTACCTGGTTTATCAAAGACGTACTGGCATGTATGCTCCGTATGCAGCTAGCCGTGGTTTGCCATTAGCATGATTCCCGAAGTTGCTCTGAGCAAAGCACTAAGTCAGTCACCCTTCGTCGTGGTGAATTTTTAATACGAAACAACAACCATCTAAATGTGCAAGCGCATACCTCGAAACGAAGATGCACACGCTCGATCTTGACCGTGGTTTCTGCGATTCCGCTCTGGATGCGGGTCTGTGCGGATGTGAAATGGACGTCATCTAGTCAGATACACATGAGCTATTGTTCTCTTTTTTGTCTGATCGTCGACATGAACGGGCGTTATTGCGAACCAGTATCCACTTGGCGGGTGAGCTCTTGGCATCACTACCGTGGCCCTTGTTGTTGATCGGAGACGGCAGCGATAGCGTCTGTAGTAACGCGAGCACTAATTCCTTGGCGTATCGTGCTGCCAGATCATTTGTCCAGTCCACCGGGTTATGGCCGAGCACAATGGAGACGTTCTCTACGGAAATTTGAAGGGCAGAGCCTGCGACAAAGCCCACGATGCCATCGATTTTGACGTCGCCAATGTACCCAGCTTTGAGTTCGAATGGAAGCTGCAGTGCGTTCACGATCTACAGTGGCAAGGCATAGCAGTTAGTGGCTAGCACATACTATCAATCCGTTATCCTCCACAATGAACCAGCATGCTTGCATGTGTTACCTCTGTTCGCATAAAGACATCGGTTAGACGGAGCTGACTAGGATCTGTTGCGAGGCGACGCGCCGTATGCAATGGAAGAAGGAATACACCGTTAAATCCAACAACCGAATCGACGTTCACTCAATGCGCATGCTATAACCCACCAAAGAGGTCACCAAGGGAGAAGTCCACGTTCTTGGTGGTCACATTCACAAAGATCTCGTTCAGAAGCGGGAGAAGCGACTCGGAGAGCATGACTGCGCACACTGCCCTGTACTGGCAGAGCCGCTCTCCATACGTGACTCCTGGGCACTGCTACGTGTGTGATTCCGCGGAAGCAGGATCATCTCGCCAGCCCGTATTTCCATATTGATATCTTTTGTGGGGCTATCGATCCCTTGGCGACCTTTCAAGATCGTGCTGGTAATTCCCGTAAACCAGATAGTAAAGGTAATTGGGCTTGTATCAGTTAACGAAGGATCTGACCAAATGAGCGCCACGTCGTCGAAAAGAACCCACCAAAGAGCGAAAGCATTTTACGCAGACCTATCCGACAAGCGATCACCGCGACACGCATCTCCTACTCCCCACCGCTCGTATTCGACACCCCACCTCCCCGCCACGATGATCAAGTTTGTGCTGATGGTGAACAAGCAGGGCCAGACGCGGCTCGCCCAGTACTACGACTTCTTGTCCATCCAGGAACGTGTAGCGCTCGAGGCCGAGATCATCCGCAAATGCCTTGGACGCAACGAGAACCAGGTAAGTATCCCCCTCCCCCCCCCTGGACCTCCCTCGTTTCCTCTTCTCGCCCCAGTGCATATCCACCTCTCGCTGACATGGCATATGTCTTTGGTGAACGCGGATAGTGCTCGTTCGTGGAATACCGAGGCTACAAGGTGATCTACCGCCGTTACGCGTCGCTCTTTTTCATTGTCGGCGTCAAGGACGACGACTCGGAGGTGCGTTTAAAGGATCAGTGCGCGATGGCGAGAATATTTCGACAGTACGTCCTGACAATGACTGTTGAATGGGATGCGTTTTGTATGGGGATGCATCGCAGAATGAACTTGGCGTGTTGGAGTTTATTCACGCACTCGTCGAAACGATGGATAAGTACTTTGAGAGTGTGGTACGTGTCGTATTCGTCGCTGTATCCGTGGCGATGATGTACATGTCTCCGACGTCATTAACCAC
Organism: Pythium grandisporangium; assembly: GCA_023336285.1. NCBI lineage: Eukaryota > Oomycota > Peronosporomycetes > Pythiales > Pythiaceae > Pythium > Pythium grandisporangium. The sequence goes on from JAADWT010000649.1 coordinate 15,288, forward strand.
CGTGTATGGTGATTTTGCTTCTCTATTTGGCATTCGATCGCTCGTACTCCACAGTGTGAATTGGACGTACGTAACGAACTGAGTAGTCAGTCGCTGTGCCGTGCAATCGTGTCCTTCTCACCGTTTTCGTACGGGTTTGCTGCTTTTATGTTTCAATTTTGTAGATTATGTTCAACTTGGAGAAGGCGCACTTTATCCTCGATGAGATGGTCATGAACGGCTACATCGTGGAGGCCAACAAGCTTTCGATCCTCAAGCCCATCCACTTGATGGAGAAGGCGTCGTAGGCGACAAACGGAAAACTGCAGCGCATACTGCAAGCATACACGCATCTCGCCAACAGTAATGGCCGCAGAGACTTTCATGGTGCCCTCCTCTCTTCCCTTCATCATGTCATCGCCGGAGAGAGTCATGAAGAGTACCTCGTCCTCTTGATCAGTTGCCGATTCCAGTTACAGCGAAGATGAACGCTATTTTATCCGTTTTTCCGTAATGTGGTATCGTTTTAATTCCTCGTGTGTGACGTGGTGGATTGCAAAGTGTATCCATCTGGAGCAAATCAAATCAAATCTGCAAGGGCCCACATTGAGCAAACCCGCAACCCGACGGACGTGCCACATCATGTGGCACACCCGTGGGTCATGTGGGTCATGACGCGGGTCGAGAACGCGAGCTCGTACCAGAAACCTGGCACGGGCTCCAAACCGGTTCAGAACTGGGGGACACCCACCCACAGGTCAACTTTCGAAACCCGTTTTTGTGTTGGGTTGGGATACTCGTTTAAGTAAACCGCGGCTGATCGTGTGGCTGCCCCTCCGATGGAGATGGGTCGGCGCTTGGCCACCCAACCCCCCTGTTCAAGCAAATAAAAAGAGGAAGGAGGAGGAGGAGGAAAGGAGGGGAGCGGTGTCGTCGCTTTCTTCTTTCAAAAGTCAACCAAACCACCCACCGCAAACCCGGGTCGGTCCACCAACCAACCAGCCGCAAAAGGAATAAGAGACCCGAATCTCCTCCACTTTCTCGAACCCAGCCCACTTCGCTGGCTCCACCCAGCTTCTTTCTTTTCTTTCTTTCTCCCCCCCTCCTCCCACCCGTGGGTTTGGGTTTGCCGTCCCCCGCCATCCGCAAACGGGTCTACGTTGCGGCCCAGCGTGTCGTATTGTGGAGCTCCAAGCTTTTTTGCTGCAGCATTGGGGAGAGAGAGCCCCAGCCCAGTGCATTCAATTCCATTGCCCAGTGAGTTGCAATTGGAGAGAGCAAGAGCGCCCCACGAAGGGAAGCACGAAGCA